>JAAAKG020133677.1:0-14095 GCA_010014905.2 Druon quercuslanigerum | reverse complement strand
TTAATTTTACTCTTATCTTTTTCTTGATATGTCCATGTCTCGCTGCCGTATAGTACAGTTGGTACAAATATAGAATTGTGTATTGCCATTTTAGCCTTATTTGATATATTTTTACTTCCGATAAGAGGGCCTGCTCTACCAATAACCTTCTTACCTACGTTTATGCGTCTATCTAACTCCTTATCTATTTGCCCGTCCCTGATAAATAAGATACCAAGGTATACGAATTTATCAGCTTTTTCGATTCTCTCATCATTTAATAAAATGTTGCATATTGTTTTCGCACTCTTTCCTTCCAAAACCATAGTTTTGGAATTTTGAGGCCCATTCCCCTTATGATTGCATTCAATTTATTCAACAGTCTTTGCAAGACTTAGATAGATTCTTCCATGACCCACGTACCCTTACTGTTTTGAGATCCACACCTTCTTCGTCGAAAAGAGCTATTCTTAAACACTTGTCCATTAATAATATAAATAGCTATAAAGACATAACGCATTCTTGTCTAACGGCTTGTATAATATCGAACCAATCACTCAATTTCCCATTTACCCTTACACTCGCTTTTCCACCCATATATATTTTTCTTATAGCTTGTAGGAGCCATCCATTTACTCCGTACTCTTTCAGGACTTCCCAAAGTTTACTTCTATCTACCTTGTCGAAATCTTTTTCTAGGTAAAAAAATGCACAGAAAACTTTTTTGCCCACTCTCAAGCTTTTTTCTGTGATTTGCCTTAAGCTAAATATGTGATCCGTACATGATCTTCCTGGCATAAACCCACTTTGGATTTCCCAAATCTTTTCTTCTGTTATTTTCATTACCCTGCGAATGAGTATCTTTGAGTATATTTAACTTACGGTACTTAATAAGCTGATCCCTCTATAATTATTGCAGTCGCTTTTATCTCTCTTAATTTTATACATTGGCACGATAATCGCTTTTTTCCAATCACCTGGGACTGCTTCTTCTTCGATGCATAGATTTATTAGTTCGCACAGTCTATGTGGTATGTACTCGCCACCGTGTTTAAGGATTTCAGCGTTAATACTGTCTACTCCGGAAACCTTACCGTTTTTCAAGTTCTTGATTAAATCCCTTACCTCAGTGACACAGACTTTCTTAATAGAGTTTTCTAACGCATTGTGTTGTACATCGCCGTTGTGGTGTCCTATAGCTCAATTTCCGGATTGTCCCCTAAAATGGTCTCTGAAAGCGTCACTAACCCGGCCTTCCTCATATTGCATTTCCCCGTTGCCATTCCTCACGTTGGACAAATTCTGTACTTTTAATTGCCTCCATTGCTTTATAAAGTAGTTTCTTGCATCCTTCAAAGTTGTTTTCTATTTTCTTCTCATCTTCTGCTCTAATTTTATTTTTGCTTTCTTTAGTTAATCGCTTGAGTGGCCTTTCTTGCGTCTGAATTTTACAAATATTTTAAAACCTCATTATTTATCTTTTATAAAAAAGAAGAATTGGTAAGTATTGGATCTAATACTGACCTTTTCGCAACTCAACATCAGCCTCATTCTCAACTAAAGAGATGAGTCTTACAAGTATATATTTTTTTAAATAAGATAAATTGTAACGAAAAAGTGAATTTACCACAAAATATTTCATTTACCAAGTCAAATTATAAATCTTCAACCAAAAAAGAAAAGTTCTTCAACTTTCAACCACTTAGTGGAATTTTACTCAACCAAAAAAAGGTTACTTCTCAACAAAAAATGTAGTAGTTGACAGAGAGACGCCAAAGTTCATCTATTTTTTAAACCTCCCTAGCGTCCTGGAATAGAAATATAAAAATATGTTACAGGTATCAAATTGCTCGTAATTGAAAATCAAAATGAGCATCGCTTTTCGTTTCTTAAACATTTCAAAAAAATATACCCATTTAGGGGTTGAGAAGACCTAAAAAAATTAAAAAATTGGATATACCACTAATTACAAAATCATTTTTCATTGAATTTTTTCAATAACTTAAATCTTATAAAATTAAAATCACGTACTGTCTTGATTGATAAGGGGTTGATGTGAAAAATGATTTTATAATTAGTGGTATTTCCTATTTTTAAATTTTGCTCACCTCTCAATTTTTTTACCAGGTCGCTAGCGAGGTCCAAAAAATAGGCGAAAAAACAGCCTAATAATATCATATAATAATAATAATTTTCTGCCCTGCACCCTCCTCGATAAACATCCAAAACGCCCCAGACCACGTATTAGTGTTACAGTAATGAGACGCAGATTCGGCCAATCAGAAGGTGACCCCTCGAGGGTCACCCGTGCCGATAGGTTCGCTCGAAACAACGCAGCGGCCTATCGCTGATCGCCCCCCCCCTCCTATCATTCCAATCCGGTATTGACTCACGCTGGAACGTAAATACCTATATAGAAACCACCGAAACCAAAAGCACTGTGGCAAAGGTGTTTAGTGCGCACCGAGGATGAAGGCGTTTGGCGCACGTCCAAGCAGTGCTGATCTCATGGAAGAAAATGAGTATCTTAACTGAGGAATTTGAAATGGAGAACAATGCAGTGGAAAACTCTGAACCTCGAAACTGAGGAGCAGTCAAGGCAAAAGAAAAAATCGTGAAGGCACCACCAATCGTAATAAACGATCGTAGCGTGGACAGGCAAAGATATGTTCGCTCTATGACAACCTGAAAACAATTATCAAGCAAATAACTATGCAAATATCGGAAAAAGCGCTTTTGCGCTATCCAATCGGGATTGAGGCGCATAAAATTATCAAGGAGTAGTCACTGAAAAATAAAATTCCATTCTACACATACGCGACCCAAGGAGAAAAGAGCAAGAAATTCGTGATGAAAGGATTATTAAGGATTGTGCTACACGAGGATCCGATGGAAAGACTACAGAACCACAAGGATACACCCAAATGTGCTGACTACTCAGAACCACATACAGCTAACGCCTCTTAATGCAAGCATTATTAAGGTAGAGTGAACAAGATCCTGAAACTGAGATAAGCAGCCCGGGAACAAACTCTAAGGAGGATTGGAAAATACCAAGCAACACAACAAATCATCGATAATCCCAGTAGTCACGGGAGGACGTACAACTTATGCAACGAGCGAAAACGCCAGCACGATGACAACGTGGTGTACAACCGCATCAACAGTACTAACAGCAGAACAGCAAATTTCCATCACAATGGCCAACGAAGAAGCTCATCTATTCACCGAATACGCAAGAATCTGTAAGTCTTTATAAGAAAAATTTGGTACCAAAAAATATTAGAACTAGTTAAAGGTTTTTTTTTCATGGAATCGATAAAACTGACGATTAAATACAGCAAGTAATGATATTCTCTGAGCATATAATACAATTTGGAAATGCAAAATAGAAATAATTTACTTATACTTACACGCACCAACTCTCTATCCCTATATGCACAACCGCCTTCCCAGCACAGTTGATATAGGCACTTTGAAAAATATAACTGACGACATAATAATTGATACAGTGAACGAACTAAACTCAGACCACTTACCGATAATGGTATCATTCACAGAAGTACACGTTCTAATTTCACTAATAACAAATGCCATCGCTACTGCTATCCCTCAATGAAACCAGAACCAGCAAGGACTCCCTTGTCTGAAATCGTAATAGAACTTATATCGGAAAGAAAAAAAATTTGCAAAGTATACCGAAGAAGTGGCATAATACAATTCAAAATAATTAAAACCATTCAATAATTTAGTTACCGTAGAAACTGAAAAATTTCGTAATGGGAATTGGGATATTAAACTGCAAAATTTGAGAGTTAAATTTTTAAAGTTGGCTGTGAATTTTGTGAAAGTGCATCATCTCACCGAAAATATGGAAGACAGGAAAACTGAAAAATTAATTAATTATAATTTTGGAGAAATCCTTGAGACTGATTTAGAAGTAGATTAATAAATCAACCGCAGCGGTATATTTAGATATTGAAAGAGCAGTTGATACTGTCTGTCACAGAGGGCTTATTCACAAACTACACAAACGAAGCGTACCTACGTATATTGTTAAAATTATCATAAGCTATCTGAGCGATAGAAACTTTGCAGTATTATGTAATAAAAAAATCCGATTTGCAAGATATAGTGGCAGGTGTTCAGCAGTGGTCGATTCTGGAACCCAATTTACTTTTATTTTACATCAACGATATCGTTACGAATAAACATGCAAACATAGCAATAGTCGCTGATGACACTGCGGTGTATGCGTATAAAAAAGACTACAAAATGAATGGTCTGTTATTTAGACTGATAAATAGGAAAAGAGCTCTTAGTGTGAAGAACAAATTGATATTATATAAGATGATTATTAAACCAGTTTTACTATACGCAGCTCCAGTCTGTAGCAGTGCCGCCGATACTCATGTCAATAAGCTACAAATTTTTTGAAAACAAGTACATGTAAACCTATTTTGATAAATAAATGGTTTATTAAAGCAAAGCAAAGCCGCGGAACAACAGTCCCTGCACGGGCACCCGACAGGCCACATGAAGTGTAAGGTCGATATCGCGTCACTCGATACAGCTACTACGGCTGCTACTTGGCAGCCCGCCAATACATACCGCCTCTGCGGCTCCGCAACGCAACATACACCCAGTCCAAAGACGGACACTCAATATGAAAGACGCTACCTTGCAGGAACGTCACTTCAGCATACAGCATACCGCTCACGTACTACAACACGTACTCATTATCTTCCGACTCAAAAACCACATCGCGTCACTGCAAAAAATACGTTACGCCCCGACCAGCCTATCAGCTGCCCTCGTTGCTTCGCTTCTTCAAGAATACAAAAATCACCAAGCCCAACATAGGAATGCTTCTTGGTTTATTTTTTTCTTTTGCATTCGTTTTTCTAATAAACTTATCATTTCCTTCAGTATACAAAGCACACACCACACATATACCTATCCTCTTCCGTCCGGGACCTACTAGTTGCCATGTCAGGTGCTGATTGAAGGTGCATAAGTCTACACCCTCATAGTAATCATCACTTTCATCTCGAAATATCTCGCCCGCATATTTGCCTTATATTTAAAGTCGGAAACGTTCATTCCGCAGTGGATGGTCTTAGGAAGCACTATGCACTGGGTGTCCTGCTCGTTATCATTTAACATGCGCTGCTAAAATTTAATCCCTTCCCGATGGCAACTTTGAACGTTGCTGCGGCTCTCAGAGTAGTTTTCTGCGGACGAAGATCGTGGAAATGATAATATCATAGATGTTCTTAAGGCTCTGATGAATTATTTAAATTCGGAACTAAAGAGTGACCACGAGGCAAGCCCAGTGGGAACGAAATTGGAACGCCCTAAAAACGTTTCTTGAACGTGCCGGTCGAACGTTGTAAAACCTGTCCTAAGTTAGGCTAAATATTGTTCTGAAAACGTTTCATGTTCGAAATACGCCTTTTAAACGTCTCTGGAAAAACGTATTTTTATGGAACGATATTTGTGCTGACTTAGGACGTTTTTTCGCCGTTCTAAAGATGTTATTTAACGCATGTGCCCACTGGGAGCCGCGTTGATCTAAAACAAGACTTTGACAAAACCAGGATTGCTGTTGACAGTTTAACGATCAAAATTGATTGAGTCTCCTCAAAAGTCTCACTGATGGACGATCGACTGACTACTCTAGAAAAAAAGGGTGCGTGAGATCTCCATGAGATCTACCCCCACCATGCTGAAGACATTGAGTCTTGTATCAAGCAAATCTCTCAGCGCACAGAACGTAAGAAAAATTTTATTTTATTCAACCTTCCTGAAAACAATACAGATGAAAACACCTCCTGAAGAAGAAGATCTAGCAAAGACTATAGATATACTTAAATTAATTAACCCTGCTATTAACTTTTCTGGTAACATATTACGTACCATTTGGATTGGCCCGCAGTCTCAGATACTTACCTGGCTAATCAAGATCAGATTCCAATTTGAATCAACGGCCTCGAAAATTATGCGAGCATTCGTATAATTGAAAAAGGCGAAAGTAATTCCGGATACGATGAGCGAGATTCGAATCTCTCGGGATCATACACTATCGCAGCAGAGCTACCACAGGGAACAGAAGCGAATTTTGGACAAACGACTTGCAAAAGAGGAGAGAAGAATCTTCGAATGACGTACACAAATGGAGTTTCAGTCATAGTTCTCAACAAGAGAGCTCTTTTAATAACATTGTGACTTCATCCACACCTAAAGTTACGGTGTATGACCAAAATGTCAAAGGTTTGAATAGTAAGTTAGATTTATTGAATAACTCTGTTTGTGTTTTTGATTATTATTGTTTAGAACTCACTGAAGCTTGGTTGAAAGCTTCTATTTATAATGCTGAAATTTTTAATTGCAATGTTTTCCAGGCATTAAGGGACGACCGTGTTGCTAGGCCTGAAGACGGAGTTCTCTTTGCCATTATGGGTCATTTTGCTTGTTCACAGGTTAACTTAACTTCAACAATTCGTGAGGTCCCATCGATAAACATAGCTGGGGCAAAAATTTATACCCAGATTATCTCATTTTTAATATCAGTTTCTGAATTTGAAAGTATATTTGACTCATTAATTTCTCTTCTAGAACTTTCTGAACATAAAATAATTATCATAGGAGACTTTAAAATTCTTAACTATAAATACCATATTAAAGATATAAATTTGATTTAAAAAATTAGCCCTGTTAACGTCCTTTTGCCAATTTTTTGATGCACAACACTTTAATTCAGTTGAAAGTTGAAATAACAGATACTTCAACCTTGCTCTTGCGAACACCTTAGTTAAAGTGAATAGAGTCATCGATCCGATAATACCTGAGGACAAGTACCAGCCTTCTTTGTGTCTAATTTTTTATTTACGTCAAGAGAATCCCTCTAAAATATTCGTCAATAATGGTTTATCTAAGAGATAATTTTTTTTTATTAGAAGAGATAATTTTGAGAGAGCAAACTATATTGAATTGCACCCTGGTATAAATAACACTGATTGGTCGTCCATGAGGTCTAACGAAACACCTGATCAAGGTTGTTCAGCTCTTTATTCTCTAATCTACAATGTCTTCGACAAAACGGTTGCAAAATTTAAAAACTATTGTAGTATCAAGCAGTTCCCATCACGGTATGGGCGAGATATCAGTATAGACATTGAGATCAAAAATAAATTTAGGGAAAAATTCTCTTTACCTGGCAATGTGTACTACTTACATATATTTAATAAATTTCGAATTAATATCAAAATGCGTAGAGAAATTGCATTTCATGAATTCACAGACAACGCTGAGTTAAATATTTTCTGCAAACCATCGTCTTTCTGGTCTCATGTAAATAGAGTAAAGACTGATAACAGTATCCCAGGTATAATTTGCCATAACAATGACGAATTTTCATCATCTCAAGTGATTGTGAACAAATTTGCTGAATACTTTAACAGCACCCATAATGAGTCATCTATATATACACTGACCTCTGATAAATCTAGCGAACATTTATTTGGATATTATATTCTAATCTCCGAAAGTAACGTTTTGAAAGCAATTAAGAAGTTGGCTAATAAAAATACTGATGGATCTTATGTAATACCCGCTTTTTTTATCAAGGACTGTTTATCTATCTTTACTTCACTATTAGTTTATGTTTTTAACCTTGCATTGGAATGCGGTAGATTTCCGGTAGAATGAAAAAAGCTAGGGTATGTCCTGTATTTAAGAAAGGGATGTAATCAAATATGACTAACTACAGGCCCATTGCTATTTTCAATAATTTCTCAAAAATATTTAAAATTTGTCTCTATGACATATATAGTATAATTGGTAAGAACATAACAATCCACCAACATGGTTCCCTTCCTCGTAAATCTACCACTACCAATTTGTTGGTTTTCACACAAGATGTAAGGGAATTTCTTATTCATTATGACCAAGTTGATGTTATATTTACTGATGATAGGAAAGCATTCCATAAAGTAGATCAATATATACTATTATGTAAGCTGTATAACATGGAGATTCCACATAAGCTTTTACTTCTCAATAACTCTTACTTGACTCATAGGCAACATATTGTACACAATATGGTGGTTTCTCTTCTGATCGTTTCTCGCCCTCGCCAGGAAACCGCAAGGCTGCAATCATGGTACATTACTATTCCTGATGCAGATGGATGATGTCTCACCCTATCTGTCTTGTCGTCACCTGTTGAATGTGGATGATATAAAACTATACATGCCCATTACTAGCATAAACGTATGTCATTCATTACAAGCTAACTTAGACGTTTTCAATAACTGGTGTAAAAGTAGTAATCTTACCTTGAATCCGTCCAAGTGTGGGATTCTATTCTATTATTATATTCTATTCTATCATTGTAAAATAAGAATGTAGTATTGCATCATCGTTACTTTATTGAGGGTATATACTTAGAAAGAGTTGATACTTATTATAGTTGACCTCAGTATTCTCTACGATAGCCGCCTAAACTTTGATGCGTGCATTTATGATATTGTATCTAGTGCTAATAAATCATTATGCTTTCATATGCGTTCATGTAGACACTTTAAGACGATATCGCCATTCATGACTATGTTCTGTGTAATAGTCAGGTCTAAACTGGATTTTGCGTCTGCGATCTGGCCACCTAACTTAAAGAAAAAACATGTTAATTCCATTGAGAAATTCCAAAGAAGGCCCACAAAATATATGGCTTGGATAGAAGACAAAATCTTTCCTCCACGTGGATCGGGCCATGGAGTGCTACGATGTAGATTTGGTATTTGGTCACTGGATGACAGACGCAAATTCGCAGGGATCTTCACTTTATTTAAGATTATGCGTGGGCTTACTGATTGTCCAGCAATAGTTGAACGAGTGTCGTTGAATGTGCTAAAATGCAACTCACGAAAAACACCACCATTCTATTTATCTTCATCAATTCCACGACGTTCTCCAATATCTGATATGTTTAGCAATAGAAAAAAAATTTATGTTGTTACTTCTAAGCGATAAAATTGATTTGTTTTGCTCCTCTATCTCCGAATTCACACGTATTGTTCACAACTTCATCGAAGACACAACACCCAGTTCAAATTCCTAATTATTTACGTGCTCACATTATACACAATACCTCATGTGCATATTGTAGCCCTGTTAATGGTTCTCTTAAACTGTTGGGCTTTTATCATTTAAATAAATAAATAAACAGAAATAATAGGACCGATTCAAAATTCGTTATCAGCTATTTTATTATTGTACATTTTATGATAAATTTTATCCTGCGAAAAAAACAAGGTGATTCATTTGCAACAGACCGCATACCTTTAAATTAAACTAGCTTTGAAAATAATGCGCACAAGATTTAATTATTAAGGCCGATTTTAGAATTATTTCGAAATTTTATATATAATTGGGGGGGGGGGGTTACCCCACGTAATTTTTGTATTAGTGTTGGGGGGACTCTTTTTTACTTCCTTTGTTATAAAATTACAATGAGAAAAATGAATAGTTAGGGCTACTACCTTTTTATTAATAAAGCATGCACTGGTTCTTGCAAATGTTCAGTTAGTAACACCAACTAAGCAAATAGTCGATTTAGAAAGCCGTTTGTAGTACCCTTGACTAATAAAGGACAGAAAGTCTTGACACTTGGGAAAAAATAGCTATATGTCAGTGAAAAAAATCGCACTTAGTTGGCATTTATCAAATCTGATTCGAAATCTTTCTATCTATTAAATTACGTTTCTCGTAAAAAAATTCCCTTTGGAAGGGCTCGGTTCCTAAAGCTGAACCTGGAGGACCCTCTTTTCTGGTATAACTATAGGACTGGAAATAAAATTATTTTATTTAAATTATTTGAAGTAACTAATTGCTGATAATAGTACAAAAATAAATTTTTTGGTAATTAATTATACTAAATAATTATTGAGATACTAAATACTATAATAATAAAAATAAGCAGTCGAAAATAAATTTTAATCTTGCAGATAGTGATTTAAGCAATTATTTAGGTCCACTAAACAATTTTTTAACTATTAATACTTACAAATTTGTTATTTTGGATTTTAAAATTGATTATGTTATTAATATTAGATAATAGAAACCCAAACATATGTTAATTTCTTGCTACTTTTTAATATTTTACATTAATTTTTTGAGAATATAATTTTTTATGTAATTATAATAATTATACAATTAGGATATACTTTAGATAAGCTTAAGTCTCAATTTAAAAATTAAATTTTGAATTATTCATAAACAAACAGATTTTTAGGGAATTTGAATTGGGAGTATACAAAATTTAAATTGCGTTGAATATTTTTCCTTGTCAAATGACGGCTGTTTATGGATCGACGTAACCTCACACATATTTTTAAAGACTCTAATATTTGCATGCAGGTGTAGTGTTTATTGCATTAAAATAAAAATATTATTGATAAATATAGTAATTTTCGAGTATAACTTTAGGATTCCTGAAAATAAATTTTAAAGTAATAGTTAATTATTTATTTCCTACGTGACTCCAAAATTTACCTCTTGCGTGTGTGATCTTGAAAAGTGATTTTTCGGGTACATAATATTTTTTACTCTGGCTTGCAATAATATAACTCAATTTTTCCTATACAATTTGTTAGAAGGTACTGAAATAAAGATCTTTACCAAGTTTTACAACAATACAACTAGTAGTTTTGAAAATAGAATCCGTGGATACCAAAGTGCTCTATCTGGGGAGAATTACCCTATACAAAATGAAAATTATTTAGAAATTTTTGTTTATTATTTATAAAAATAATCTTTAATACTACTGAAGATATTGATTTAAAATAAATGTATTTCATCTTTGCTTGAAAAAAAATAAAGAAGAAAATCTCACTTGTCTCTGTCTCAGTATGCCTTTTGTCCTTCAACCAGAAAGTCGTGTTTTAAAATTAGTGGATATATATTCAGAAGAAAAAAATTATTTTGTTTAATGTGATTAGGAATAATAATTTGTAAAAAGAAAAAAATTACATTTTTTATTGGATTGAAGGAAAAAATCACAAAAAGATAAGTTTTTATCAGAGATTGAAATTAAAGCTTTCTTGATTTTGATTGCATCAAATATTTCTAACCGATTAGTTATCAAATAAACTTTAAAGATTGTTTGTTTTAGATTTTAATTAAATTAAAAATTTTATTCAATTTTTTTTAATTTTATTTTTAAAGATACAAAGAATTTTAAGAAATATTAAAGATAAAAATGTAAATGGCCTTAATAATTCCTAAACAGTTAAATTCAAATTCAATTCTGCTTTTTAATTAATATTAGCATAACATATAAACATTCTTTATCAGTTTCTTATTCAAATTTATCTGAAGAGGAGGCGTTAATCTCTTGGAAACATGTTGAATTCTGGTAGTATAAAAAAGATGCATAAATAATAAAAGAGTTAGAGAGAGGTGCTTTGGATGTCTTCTTATGTTTTTCCCCAATTTTTCAAATTGTCTGTAATGAGCCGTTTTACAGTGTTGTTTGACATTTTTTTAGTACACTTTGCTGAAAAATGAAACTGTTTACCCTCGTAATATTTTCTCATACGACGAGCTATTATTTGTTCATATGATTTCGTTGCTATCTATTTCGAAAACAGAATTCTGTTGAAAAGTAGCGCGTGAGGATGCTGAATATAAATCATTAGTTTATAGTCTATTAAACTATTGTAATTTGAAAAAACTATTATGCATATCAACTTTGTGCAAATAATCAGAAGCCAATATTTTGAAAATAGAAACTGACTAGGTCACATTTTCAATTTTAGAGTAGGGCATTCTTGTTGTTTCAATTGAGTTGAAAATGTTACACTATCGAGTGATTTTATTAAATATTTCTAATTAAACTGAAATTCTTCAGTCACTTAATTGCATACGTCTTCAAGCCAACGTTTACTATGCTTCCTAAAAAAATGTTAATTTTCAATAGAATAGGAAGAAAATATGAAAATAGAAAAAAGAACTCTGTTGAAAAGTAACGCATGAAGACCCTGAATGACATTTGTTTGAACGTTGTTTAAACAGTTTGATAACAACGTTTTAACACTGAGGCAGGCTCATATCATTTCCGACTTCACAATATGACCTTTTTTAATTATCATATACAGTCCTAAGTAAATTTATTTATTTGTATTAATCAGTTTGTTTGTGTCTACTATTTAATTAGGAAATATCTCGCATAATCTAGTTCGGAATTTTTTATTAATCTTTAATGGCTCACTTTTTGCTAATCGAATCAGGAAAATTTCACTTGTGATTAGTTACACTTTGCCAATTTTGATTTAAAAAGAACCTTAACAAAGTTTCGTCTTTTTCTGAAGTGTTTAACTTTGCTCTGCCTGTTTAGTTATGAACAAATAATAAATAAACATATTAGAGAGAATGATATTTTAAACCACCTATTTCTTTTTTTTAATATGTTTTTCTAAAATAAAACAGATATTTGAAATATGCTTCAGATCTTCTACATGGATCTCATTTGTGTTACTCATCACAAAACACTTCTTCCTTTAATTCAAAACGTCTTCGTTTCGTCCCACCTGAGTGAACACCGCACACCTCTCGCAGCCCCCCCGCAGATCGTCACACACATATCCCTGGCGCGACGTCAGTTCTCGGAATGACTGGTGATCACTGCCGTTCAAACTAAAAAGATACGCAAGTCCAATCTCACTCTAACTGAGAAAACCGAGAAAAACTGTTTGCCCAAAGAACTCTAATATCCAATAAAAATTTAAATAATTAAAATACGCTATTTGGGCAAAAATAAGGATGGAGTTCCGAATACATGAACTCACCGATTTTATTTATACTCCGCATACGTATGTACTTTGATGCGCTGATTACGAATTTGATAGTGAAAATTGGTGACTAGGCCATCTTCATGGTGAAACAATCTTTACAAAAGTTGTAGCTCCCATTGAGGAACATATTTTTTGTTTTGAATATGTTTTCTGCGAGTGAAATTTTCCGAGAAAATGAATGATATATCGATTTCCATTTAAAGAAATTCGTAAACATCATGGATTTTTGATTTTATTTCAGCCAATATGCAAAATTCTGCAAAATTTTTCAAACAAAGGTTGTAGATCTCATTAAGATACAAATGTTCTACTATTTTCCCCTACCCATTTCCAGTTTCTCGTGGGGAGCGAAAAGGCACCCTGTGACTGGCTACAGAAATAATGTTGATCAAGTCCCCTACCGCTTTCCCACGTCCTGTGGGGGCGAGAAGGCACCCCTGTGACGAGTCACAGAAATAATGGTGGTCAAACTCCTATCGCTTTCCAACGTCTTGTGGTGGGCGGTGAAGCACGCCTGTGAATGGATACAGACATAATATTAGTCAAGCACCTACCTATACACTCGATCTTCGGCTTTTCACCGTATCTCCATTGGTTTCGGCTTGTCACCTAATCAAGCTCTTCACGGCGGGAAGGTTGGAGTACTTTTAAGAGCATATTTTTTGATCTTATTTTATATTTTGTAATTTTTTTTATTGATCTGATATTTATTTTATTTTTATGATTTTATTATTATACGAGGGCTGTCCCAAAAGTATCCGACCTACGTTCATGTCTTCGCGTGTATTTTTTACATCGACTTTTTTCCGTTCGTTGCAATTCCTAAAACTGCTCACAGACCAACAAAAAAACCTTTGTTTAGAAATCGCTCAGGGCAATCTGGCAATGATCAATAGTGATGAAAACTTTCTTAAAAAGGTTATTACTGGTGATAAACATGGGTTTATGGTTATGATCCTGAAACAAAACAACTATCTTCACAATGGAAGCTTCCATCCGATCCTCGGCCGAAAAAAACTCGTCAAAGTCGAAGCAACTTCAAGTCAATGTTGATTATTTATTTCGATTATAAGGGCGATGTGCATCACGAATATTCTCCTACAGGCCAGACAATCAATAGAGAGTACTACGTTGAAGTTCTGAAAAGATTGCTTGCGCAATCATCACGACAATGCGACGAATGCACTAAAGGCGATTTCGAAGTCTGACTTTCAAGAGTGCTTTAATAAGTGGAAACATCAATATGAGTGCCGCCCCCCGCC
>JAAAKG020133676.1:0-14095 GCA_010014905.2 Druon quercuslanigerum | reverse complement strand
AAATTTTCAAGAATAATTTTATGCCTAAAAACATGAAAAAATTCTATCATTAAAAAAGTAGATTTCCAAACTATCTCCTTTTCGGCTCATTTTTTTATTTTTATTTTGTTATGATTTATAACATAACGTTTCAGCGTTGTCCCGGCGACTAGATATCCCGCGACTAGATGTCCCGGCGACTAGTTGTCCCGGCGACTAGATGTCTCGGCGACTAGATGTCCCGGCGACTAGATGTCCCGGAGACTAGTTGTCCCGGAGACTAGATGTCTCGGCGATTAGATGTCCCGCGACTAATTGTCCCGCGACTAATTGTCCCGCGACTAGATGTCCGGAGACTAGTCGGCGGCGACTAGATGTCACGTACCGACCTGAGGGGGTTTCGCACAAGTAGCCTCCTCCGATATTATTCAGTGATTTTCCCATAGAAGTGCACTTCCTGGATAATGTAGGTTGCATTAACTGCTTTGCGCATGATTTTTATTACATACTATACATATGGGATTACGATGATCTTAATCGTTATATATTATCACCTTAAAAAAAAAGAAATATTCTAAAATCCTCCTTTAAATTGCAATTCGATATAAACAATAAATAATAAGTGGAAAATAAAATCTTATACTAACAGAACCAACTTTACAATCATAATCTAATAATAAATCATATTAGGAAAAGGCTGTCGAAAAGAATGTCGAAAATACCTTTCAACTCTTACATTTCACAGCGAACCTTACATGCAATTATAAAAAATATTATTTAAAAGATCAGAAACTTGTTTATAAAAACAATTTGTACAAAATTGAATTGCTAAATATACAAGTACTCATAGATTTTTTACTTAAATTTTTTTTTTTTTATTGATAACTTAGCATGTGAAGGGATGTCAATATATTTCGAAGGATTTCACACAAGATTTTTAAAAGGTTTTAAGAATTCGTCCCAGAGCTATCTATCCTAAAGTTATATTTATCCGCTTCCAGATAAATCTGAAAGCTCTTAAAAATAATTGACAACAATTTTTATCCAGTGATCGATAACTTTTATCGATCGGCGGATAAATGTCAACTTTTTCACACAACTTTTACATTTATCTGGCAGATAAATTTTTTCTTCACGCGGATTAAGACATGGCAACGAAACTATCTGAAGTTGGGATAAAGCATGCTTCTGGGTTTTCTGTGATGAGATTGTTTTAATTTAAAGATATTTCAATTTAGTAGTTGTTCCATTGGAATTTATTAAATTTTTTGTAAGTTTTCAATTTGAAATTAATTCATTTTATTCTACTTCAATAAAATGATTAAATCTTGTGAAGTTCTAGGCATATTTAAAAATGTTTAATTTCATGCTTTTTTATCAAAATAATATTGTTCCAAGTAAGGAAATATGTTTAAAGGATGTACACTACGTACAATCAAACTCAAAAGTCGCAAATCTTTTAAATGATTTATAAAATAACGTAAAAATAGATCTATTATTGATTTACGGAAATCTTGACGGAAGCTTCTTAGTGTACTTTAGAAAAAATAATTCTGGTTAAAATTGTTTATTTAATAGTAGTTATTTAGAGTTTTATATTTTGCTTGCTCTTTAGGGAAAGTTTACAATTCTTATTTGTTCCTAATATCAAGACCTCATTTTATTCTTTGAAGGATTCTCTACAATTCTATTTGGGTTATGTTAATTAAAATTTAAGCTATGATTGTTTATAACAATAATAGCTATACTATTTCTCAATTAATTTTTAAAAAATAAAATCAACCCAAATAGAAACTTAGATAATCCTTCAAAGAATAAAATGAGGTCTTAATCATTAGGAGTAAATAAAAATTGTAACTTTTCCCTAAGAAAGAAAATACTAAACCTTTAAATAACTACTGTTAAATAAACAATTTTAACTTACATTTTTTTCTGAAGTGTGCTTAGAAGCCTCCGATCAATATTTGCAGAAATTAATAATAGACCTTTTTTGTCGATTTTATCAATAATTTTAAAGATAGGCAACTTTTGAGATTGATCTACGTAGTGTAGATTCTTAAAACGTTAAGAGTTTAAAACTTTCTGAGGTGAGATCTTTCTAGGCAGGATGGTGGATATCCAATAAATAGAATTTATAAATTGTTTAATTTTAAGATATTGCCATTAAAATTGATTAATTTTTTCTTTAAAAATGTGTCAAATTAAAACTTAAAAATTTTCAAATTGCAATATATATTCACAGCCCACGCACGACTCCTATTTTAAATCTGTCTAATTTAAGAAACTTAATTTTTAAATTGTCTATCGCAAGTATAAATTGTCAATAAAAAAAATTTATAAAAAATGTAAATTGTGAAAGGCCTCTGTTTCAAGTGCCTCAATTTATTCATTCAAACTCTTGTAACTCGTCCATTCACTTACGATCATTTGTAATCGCACGCAATCTGACAATCGGCTTCCACCAAAATTCAGAGTTAAGTACCCCGGTTATACAACACTTATTTTACTTTTATAATCAGACTAACCTATGTGCTCTTCATGTTCTAATTGGGTCAATAGATTTGATTATATTGAATGAGCGAGCGACGGAAGGTCATACCAATGAAAACAAAGATATCTCCCAAAGGCGTCTGTAAGTCGATTTGCATTCGAGTCAACGACATAATCTGCAACTGCTAGTCAGAATAGAGGGAAAATGAGTCATAAACAAATCTACTGATTTTGTGATCATTGAACTGGTGTCGCTACCTGCTTATATTATTTCGAAATTCGAAACGATTACCACCAGGCTGTCACCCGGCCGTTCTCAACTAACGACTCACGAGTGAGAGTGACCTACTGACCTCGTTGTGGTTCGAACTCGTCGAAAACGTACCACGTGCGCTCACCTGACATGAGTGGGAGAGAAATGAAAGGAGGAAGAAGGGGGCAAAATGAGAGGATCAGATTCCGAAGAAAGTACAGAAAAATAAGAATAATAAGAAACTAAAAATTGTGGCGTGCATTTTCTCTAAACGTGTTTGGAAGAATTTTCTAACTTTCTCTAAACATAATAAACGTTAAGTTTCGGCTGCTGTCGCGCCGGGCGCACACAAGCTCCGCTCACGGTCAGGATTATACCTGCAAGCTTTTGGGCCCTCTTTATTTTCTTCCTGAATTCCGCTCGCGGTACTATTTAGGGGCACACAAGAACTCCGCATTTAGAGTTGAGTGGTCCTCTTCTTTTGCTTTGATATACTGACCTACTAACTATATATGAGTTTTCCTAGAGATTCAGCAATGCAAATCTACTTTTATATTTGAGAAATTTTTTCCAATTTTCAATTCATTTTGACTAACCAATACTGACCAATACTGATTCTGTTCAACAAAAATTACATAAAATGCATGCATTGCCCTGGTGGAATTTTTTATACAAAAAATGCACACAAAAATAAAGCCATTTTAACAGGAACTTACAGATAAATACACTAAATCAAAATCAAAATTACAGGAAAGTACTACTTTTTTCTATTACTGGGACGAATTTTGTACTTTTTTTTTGTATTTTACTGTATATTGTACTTTATTATAGTTCCTATTTTCTACAAGAATTTACAAAAAAGTACAAAATTCATCTCTTTGGGTGAAAATGTAAATATATTGCTTACAATGAAATTTTTTTGTTAAAAATTACTGCTTTGTGTAAAAACATTGATCTATTTTGTATGAAAGTCATATTTGCTGTTCAAAATGTCTTATTTTTCGGTCAAAAATGCAGTTGGTTGAAAGATAATCTTTTAGGTCGAAAATTGATTTTTCTTTTTTGCAAGATTAAAACATATCAGAAACAATTTTAATAAGTTAAAGGGATACTTAGAATTAAGCAAAATTGAATTTTTTAAACATTTTGAACAAAAATTTGATATCCATTTTTTAGTTGGTCTCTATTGATTAATTACTGAAAAGTTTTTACACACAAAAAACACTATAAATATTAATTGTTTAATTACTAAATGAATTTTGCATTGCAACAATAAGAGATTAAAATAGTTTGTGGTAAGCACTCTTTAATACATTATTTAATGAACAATATTTAAGGCTGATACCGAAAAAATGGAAAATTATGTCTAAGAACTGTTTACCAATTAGAGTAAAAAAAAGTTGTCCAAAGACACGTTTATAAAAACTAACAACTGTCATGCTAACCATATTATTACCTAATAACTCATATAATGTTTAAATATATTGTCTGAATAATTAACTGAAGAGGGACACCATCGCATGCCGAAATGTCTTAAGAAATTGTTATCCAACTGAGTAGAGTCAATCATTGTTACCGCTTTCTTTACAGAGTACAGTATATATAGACATGCCTCATATAATAAATATATATTTTGTAATTTGCATTTATAAATAATACATTAAAATTCTTGTTTAAAAATGAATGTGTTGTTACAGAATTAATTTAAAATCTAACAAATTTGCGAAACGTAATTTGAAATGTATTCTAATGGGAGGGGCACTTTTAAGTCCCTTGAGCGGAGTTCGTGCTCATGAGAAACTAACTACTTTTGACCGAGCGGAATTCAGGATTTTTATTCGGAGGGTGGTTGGCCCCGTGAGCGGAGTTCGTTGCACCAGTCGCGCCAGCCCTTCATTTATGGTCAACCAAGCTAAACCGCTTGTTTTTTCAGAAAACTCACGTACGTCATTCGACAATTAGCTTAGGTCCCAGCTGCACTTTCCCTTGGACTTCGTGGGAGGGATTTACCCTTTCCCTACGATTTTCCGAGTGGATGTTTCCCTTGCTGGGGGCTGTTTGGCCGCCCTCTGACACGAACTGGCGTCGTGTTTGGATCTTGGCCTTTTTGCTAGCTTCGATATCCGCGAACCACCAAATCCACGCGACGAACATTCTGTAACTTCTTTGTATCTAGTTTTCAGTTTACCTTGAATAAATTGTTAATTCGTTTATTCATAAAAAGTGTTACCTCGGCTAACTTTATTTCACCCTCTCTCCTTCCACAAAATAATATCGCAATAATCATAAAACATATTTCTTAATGGTTAATGAGATAATTACATTATTTATTAAGCAAATGCATTATCATTGAGACAATACGGCATAAGCTTTGAACCTACACATTAATCATGTTCGCCCGCTAATCGTTCTGACACTTCTGGAAGATTAGCACCTTATTTTCAATATGCATACACGGAAAAAAATATGGGACCAAATAGTCGTCTAGTTTCAGAACTTATTATTACCAAAAATTGTAGTAGCTTTTCGCTCAGCGCTATGGGACTGATTCGTTCACATGATCGGCAGAAACAGCTACCATCGCTACTATAGTCTATACTAGATTATAGTTAAAGTATACTCTCTCGCTCAGCGAGGCGACTCCGTTTTGCCGATTATGGGACTGATTCGTTCCCAAGCTAGGTGCGCGGATTCACCTAACTATTTTGGAACCAAATGCTCTCATACATATGGGCATATTTGTTTCTAAACACAGGATCAAATGATTCCTGCACTCCTATTGGGATATTACAGTTCATATTCTTTTCCGTGTATAATTTAAAATTTGCTTTAGAACTTAGAAACGCTTTTAGGATAAATTTTACAAGTCAATTTGAAAAATGCCGCTAAATATAAAAGACGTAGCCTGTTAGTAGTCGAAGAATGATATAAAACTTAATTGTTTAGTAGGACAGGTAAAAAGAAGCAAGCTGTTGAAGTGGGGTTTTTGGTGAGAATGACGGTGATGTGACTCGGAATGTTTCCTACAGCAGGCTTGTGAATGTGCTAAATGCTAAATAACCAGACCTAACGGTACATGCCCTACTGTCGAAATTCACGGGTACGGACTGGTACCTCGGGTGGTTAGGGGCTTACTTGTGTGATACAGGATCTCGATTCTAGTCCGCTGATCGAGAATCCGGAGCGTGGATGAAAAACTCGATGACCTACTTGAAAACTACTTTGACACGTGCCCTCGGCCTTTCGAATGCTTGTCGACAATACTCAATCCCAACTGACGAACGCCTTTCACGGTTATGGACCGAACGAACAAATTAAAGTAATTAACAATACATATCAATTATAAATATACTCTAAACTTAATAATTGACATTTAGAGCTGTAAAGACTAATATTTTTGTAGCAAAAAATAAAACCGTAGTTGCAACAGCTAGCTGTTTACATTATATAAGTTGCGAAATAGGTTACAAAAATTACCTCTCTCAATAGGAAGGTGCAAAGAGAGGGACAACACTTGAATATAGTGCTTTGCGAAAATGCCCATTTAACATAGGAAATATACTGCTGAATACGTAATTTAAGCCGACGTTCATGAGGATGATCAAATTCCTAAATCTCATAATTTTGTTTATCACAGGAAAAAGTCTCAGTTCTGCTGTTCCGGGAATCCGAGTTCGATTCCCGGTAGCGCTGCTTTCTTCTAACACAATTTTTTCTGTTTCAGCTTAGAATAAACACTGCCGTGCTAATTTCCGGAGGTGAACCGTCCAGGAAATATCCCTCTGGGTCAATCGCGTCAAATAAATTATAAGAATTTTCTTTCCGATCAGTATCAGAAGACTGCTCTGCGTACGATAGTTTGTACTCGAGCGGCGTACTGGGATACGGTTTTATCAGGAAGCATCGCGACTCTGGCTAATTCCTGAAAGTAGCATTTAAAATCGCAAACGTTAGATACTTTTTTACGTGTTTTGAAAGACCCTGAATGTCGTTGAAGGTGTACCCGTCAACCGATTCCTTGGCAGCTCCTGTCAATTTATCGACAATTCCGCGCACAAAAAGCTTGTTATCGTAATTCTTTAAGAGGAGGATTTTCACGTTTTCTACGTCAGACACGAAAGCTTGCGAGTCCTTGACGCACAGTGTTACAAAAAACTGTATGAAGTTTAATGTATTTGTGTGTGAAGCAACTTTGCACTGCACATTGGTGCACTGAATACTGAATTTAATATACAATTATACGTGTATATTAAATTTAATAGAAAGGTCGGTAAATAATAAAGCGTTTTCATTTCTTTACATCCTATTGAATATTTCCAAGTAAGTAATCATCTACAATTCGTCTAGTAGAAATTTAACGTGGGTAAAGTCGATCGCAGATTAGGTCCATTATTTATTTGCTCAATTGAACTTTTCAACATCAACTCCAATTTTATTTTTGGTTAACTTAAAGAAGGTATAATGTGTTATTGTTTAGCATAAAGAATGGCGATTTCACATGCATGACATATACATTTTAATATATATTGCTATATTAAATTTAATATTATTTTTAACATCATAGGTACTCTGTTTGTATAGCATTAAAGCACGTTATCCAGTGTTTCTAAATTCAATGGATACAGAACAAATAGCCTCGCGAACTTTCGCGTTCGAATTGGAAAATGCAGAAAATCTCCCATCAAAAGAGTATAATAAATACGAAGCTTTTCGTGCGAGGAGTTATCGAAAAATTAAGAGGAGCCGCAAAGAAATCGGTTAATTGGTACACCTTCAACAACCGCGTTTTAGTTCCCTACGGTTTATTTGCCCGCGTTTTAGGAATTCCTAGAAATGCTAGCCCAACAGTTTCTCAGGAGAGTAGAGCGAGAGCGTTTGGGATTGCCACATTGAAAGGCCGCAGTGCGCAAGTACTCACTCGAGCATATTGCACAACATTATATCTTCCCTTTGAAAACGGTTTAGGCGACCCTAACTGTTTACGTTTCGATTCCCTCGCTTTAGTTCCAAGGCTATTTACAGGCAACCCCCGACACTGGAACTAAACCGAGAGTTAGGTGTACTGCCATAAGAAATTAGCTAGAGTTGCTATGCTTCCTGATGAAACTGTATCCCATTAATTGGTTTACGTACAATTAGTTAATCATTTATTCCTATATTACAAAAAACTTATAGTAACTTCAAGATTTAATGTTCACAATAGTAATTATTGAAATAGTGACGCTATATCATGGTTTGCTATTGTCTAATTGTAAAAATGAGTATTATAATATCAAATTTTACAAACCAAATTTTCTTTGTGTACTTGCTCCAATACCAGTCGAAAAAGGTCATCTTCTGCAGACTAAATAAATTAATTAAATTTTAAATTAAAATTAAAATTAAAATTTAATTAAATAAAAAATTATATTTTGCACCCAAAATGACGTACTCAAGATAAAAAAAATGGACTCCTTACAACATTACCAGATAAAAGTACCAGCAACAGAATTAAAGTACGAAATACATTTTTATCCATTATTCAATATATTCTTACGCACTTATATTAATATTAGTGTTTATTTTTGAACGTACTAAAATAAAATAATCAAATAAGACTAATTAAATATGCCTTGCATAACCTTACAATCAAGCAGAAACTTTAAAGCCTCTGGTGGATCTTAAGACTTGTTTCGCAAACATCATTAAACACGAAACGGGCATCATTATTATGAATGCACAATTTGGAAAAATCAATGTTTACATAGAACCCACGTAAAAGTTTCTTCCCAAGCAGCGGTTTTCTCCTAAACTGTAACGTTTTAACAAGCAAATACCTGCATATAATTTCTGTGACACAAGTTTCTAGAGATTGCAAACAAAAACATATTCAAAGAAAGAACTTAAAATGTTACCTATTCCTATACTGCAATCATGATTTCATAGGAATCCAAAAAATTTCAAACATTTAAAAATATTTTAAGAAATTTCAAAGTTTTTCACCGAATTTCTAAAATTCCGAGCATTTTCTAAATAATACAAATAATTAAATAGATTTTCTGAAATTTAAAAGTATTACAAGGGGTTTGAAAATATTTGAAGGGATTCCGAAGGATTTCAAATCAATGCCTGCATGTATAACAGTTTTATCTTTAGTAAAACCTCAATATTGTATTAGATTTTGGTTACTCTCAGTACCGCCCTATCTCAAATGTGACAGGTACCATAAAAGCTATTTCAAACACTAAAAAATTTTGTTTCATAAAAAAAAAGATTAGTATGAACAATTTTCACTTAAAATATAATTATTCCATTAAGTTTATGGTTTATACATAGTTCTTTGCTATGACACTTAATTTGGCCCTGATTAAACTTTTAATCAAATATTTTTTTGTACAAACAATTTAGAAGGACTGCAAAGAATTTCAACATGTTTCAAAGCATTTAAAAATTTTTTAAAAGCTAAGAAATTTCAAAAGAATACAATAAAGTTAAAGAGATTTAACAGAATCTAAAAAGCTTTTCAGAAATTTCAAACGATTTCAAAAGAATTCAAGGAATTAAAAGAAAGCAAGGAATTAAAAAGAAATCAAGGAATTTAAAAAGTTTTCGATACATTTTTAAAAGTTTCACCGAATTTTCAAGATGCCAAAGAACTTTGAAATCGTAGAGAATACATGTTCAACCAATGAAAAAATGAAGTACATGATTTGATATGTTTAAATTGATTTTGTCCATAACGCACCATCTTTCTCCTATTGCAATTTTTGACCATTTTATATTCTCCCCCCTCCGCTCTTTGTAACGATATAACCGACTTTTCTGGCAGTTTTGCACTATTGTTAATTGTCCATATACCATGTGGACACCACTCTCCCTGTGGACAAACACGAACTTTGACCCTTGCTCATCTGACGACGTGGACCTACTTCAAATTTGATGAAAATATGTATATTCTTAGTGTTCAAAAACTAGGAAGCCAAAAGGAGAGATGATTTGGCTGAAAATTCGGTTTCTCTTGAAAACATAAGCTTAATAATACCAGGGTACAAAGTCCCAACAAAAAGTAGTGCAAATTTTCCTAGTTATTCCTTGTTTTTCTTAAAATAAATCCGCATGTTAACAGAAAAAAAAAAACACGTTTTATATGGATTATTGCTAACTTTAGGATAACTTGAATAAGTTTCTGATGGATACTTTCCTTGAAAAAATTCTCTTTGCTGTTTGACATGGAATGAAGTCGTTTATATGCAATGACCGTTTTCTGTTTTATAAGACTGAGACGGATTTGGACGCGAGGTCAAAGCCCAGTTGATAAAAGTGAATCAGCCGAATACTTTTATAAGGTTACATGCTCGAATGCAAGAAATCGTCGGATGGTTGCGTATTTCGCTGGAGCATCTACATGACATACAAAGTAAAAACGAAGTGTGATTCCAACACTGATTTCAGGGTACCATATACCTGCAACAAAAATTAGTCTTGATAGTGTGAATGGTGCCACTACACATGGTAACTTTTCCCTCGGACTTAGGATACGAAACGTCACCTGCTGTTGAGTGTTTTTACAGTTTTGCGGCGAAAACAATCGGCGATAGTTTCGTACCCCAACTACAAGCGTGATGAAACCCCATCTCTCCCGTACAACAGAAAAACCTAGTAAGTGACGTTTACAGAGACTATTTTTCGATACATGCACATGAGAAAATAACCTCTATGGCAAAAGTCACTTACTACGTTTTTTCGTTGGATAGCAGATCTTGAATTTACCTGCAATGAAATTTATCCCCTAGTTTTTACTGTGTGGATACATTCTATATTCTACAATATAGAACATTACTACACTTCGGCAAAGGCGCTTTAGATGAAGAAGACCTTGGACGAGAGAGACCCCGGAGACGGTTCAATCAACTCCTGTTAACGGCACTGCGCATATTCCTGTGCATCACTGACGCATCGTGCTCAAGTTTGTACAAGCGCGGATACTGCATGGTTTCTAACTTCACAGTTCTTTTCATTCAATCCTTCGCATGTCATGTGGTCAGATACTCAAGTGCTAAATTAATCGAGGCGGGAGCCGATAGATAAGAAACCTCTTCTGACAAAAGGAGTTTTCCTCATATCTTAAAATCAGAATGATAAAATTAGAAGAAAAATCACAATTATGAAAGTTTTCAGTCTAATACTTTGCTATAGGTTTAAAATTTTATTCTTGTAGTTGAGAATTCACTTGCACGAGATTTTTCCATTTCTTGACCAAAATAGGATTTCATTTCACTAGAGCAAATTGATTTTAGTTAATTACAAAGGGCACGAAACTACAAACGGTTTGGGCTGAATTACAAGGAGAGAGAAGTTATACGATATGTACGACTTGAGAAGAATGATAGGTACGCTCCTGAATAGAACATAGTGACTAGGTCAAACCATAACACGTGCTCAGCTGAAAAAAGCGAAGGAAGCATGTAACAGATGGAACTGAGCTGGGATTAAAAATACAATCCGACGAAGAGGGGAACAGGAATAGAGCATAAATAGAAGAGAAATCAGGTGCTAGAACTAACTTCAAGAAAAGTACGATATAATTCACGGAAAAAAGTATCCTGTAAAATGTACAATTTTGAAAAGTAAAGCTGAATTTTACAGTGTACCTAATATACTGGTCGAATCAGTTACTAGTGTAGAAACTCTTTAAATCGCTGCTCGATATAGTAAGGTTTCACTCATGAGATTACATACGTTACTTTGTTTTGATTGTAAACTATAAAAATTGTAACTAATACATTTTAAAAATTGCAAGATATCCCCTTTAACACTGCGATATGATTACTGGGCTTTAAAGTGTAACAGTGTGAAATCCTAGGATTACTGAGCGATACTGTAATATCACTACTTTGAAACAGTGTTATTCGATGACGAGATTTGTTACATTGTTCACATATTTTGTTTACCAATAATTGTTAATTATCTATTATATTTCTAATTAATAACCATAACGGATGAACTGAGATTTTAAAATCGGAGATCTGGTGTTCATACATAACCTTTAGCCATAATTTTTCAAAATAAAGAAAATATTTCTTCTTATAATATTAACAAATATTTTATTTATAATTATACTTCAAACACTTAATTTTAACGGGTACCAATTCTTTTTTCATATTGAAAATTAATGTTTGCATTCTTTCCACATCAGAATTAGCTAAACATGACTGACTCAAAAGAAAAAAGCCAATTACTGGTTGATTTTTTATATTCTATATTCCACTTAGAATAAACCTAGAATCAATTATTAGCCGTGCAGATTCAAATGTCTTTGTATTATATGGAAAAATAACTTATTTTAAGTTAAATTGTCAAATAATTATTATTCATACAAACTTGTGGGCGTTGAAATTTCTAGAATTTTACTTGATTACAGTGAAATCTCCCCTATTTCAAGTTCCCCCATTTCAAATCTCCCGTAAGCGGCTATTTTAAATTGCCCAGTTCTGTTAACTTTCACCACGGACTCTGTACGCTCCCCTCCGTATCAATGGCTGACCAATGAAAAAAGAGGCCCGAAGAGCGAGAAGTTTGAATTGAATATTTTAGGATGATGTCACAGGGACTCAAGACATTTTTTGTTTGGGAAAATATTCTAAACGTTAAAGTAAGTCAGAAATTTACGAATAGTAATATTTGTCAAGTGTAGAACCTATTTTCTTAGACATAGTCCATTATTTTGTCGATTAACCTTTCAATGTCACAAAATTCAACCAACTGCCCGAAATTTCAGGTGAGAATACCCGATCTGATACACTAACCTTAAATTTTGGATTATTTATTTCGTGACACTAAAAGGTTGTAATCGATAAAAGAATGTAACATGAGAAAGAAAACACATTGTACACTTGAGAAATATTTTTATTCAGACCTTTAGAATTTACCTTTAATTTTAGAAAATGTTCTTCAGAGTTGTGTGTAATGTTTCAATGCCATGTAGGGTAAGGAGAGGCAGCGCCGACCAGTTCACAGCCAATTATTTTTTTTAAGCTAATAAAATGTGAAATTGATGTATTTTTTACATTTCGAGTCCTAGTACATTATTGTATGACTGAGATATAACCTCTTCTTCGTTGACGTTCTACTAGAGACAGAGTACGCGCAAAGGTCTACCATGCCACTTCAAAACACCCGCTCTGCCGAACAGGTTGAAAATAATATTTAAGGCCATGCGCCGAGTGGGTCACGTGAATAGATTCTTACCTTACCCACGCTTTTCTTATTTCCTAACTTATTTTCATACGAAGCACGCACCACACTGAGTTGAAAATTCGGGAAAATAAATAAGAAGCACTAAAAAAGATTGGCCTGGTCCTAAATTTTAATGATTGTAAAGAAAGAAAAAAAATTATTTATAAAAAAAACTTTTTTATAATTATAAAAATGTAGGACCAGAACCACCTCTCTTAGTGCTTTTTATTTATTATCCCAAAGTTTCAACTCAGTGTGGCTGCTTTGTGTGAAAATAAGTTAGGGAATAAAAAAGGCAGGAATCTGGTCACGTGACCCACTCATCACATGACCTTAATAGTTTCTTGCATGTAGCCCAGACGATAAGTGGCTGTTCTACATTACCGACCACTTAGCGACAAAACTTATGCTACGTGTACCACCAAAGTATTTCTAAACTATTATTTTCGTCGGACTTGTCCCCCTGGTGAGGTCTCCATTATTTACGATAGTTAATATACTTTGCAATTGAATGACGTTTAATTATTATAATTACATAATATGATATTATTTTATCTGTCAAAATATCAAATTTTCATACTCTAAGTATTCCCATTAATGTTGAAAACTTTATATTTCTGCCAGCTAATCATCCATTCTTTCTTTGTCTAAACTGTTTTCTGAATAATTTTTCTTGTACAACGTCAATTTTCAAGATTTTAGTAAGTAGCACTATCTCTATAATAAAATAGATTTATTTAATGCAAAGTAGAATTAATTTTTTGAAATAATAACGATGTTATAAGCAAAGTCGCCTTTGTCCCACCGGTCGGCGCTGCCCCTCCTTACCATACTAACTGTCCTGGCAGCCGACATGTTCACCTATCCTACACTTGGAAATTAGGAGCTTTGTAACTTACCTTCTTGACCATAACATTTGATCAAAATCAGCACTCCTATACCTTTCTAATATTTACACCTAACCTAGCACGTCACCAAGGTACGACATGCTGAAAAAGTGTCTATTCCGCGAAGTATTTGAGTCGTTGTTTGTTAGTATTATTATTATTATTACACCATTAAGCCGTTTCCCTTTCGGGACAGGCGTGACTCACTCGGTAGGGAGGGGAGTAGTGTGAGGAAGGGGTTATAGAATTTTTAGATTGATCTGGAATTCTC
>JAAAKG020133675.1:0-14096 GCA_010014905.2 Druon quercuslanigerum | reverse complement strand
ATCGCAGTTGTAGTGCCTTATTGCATTGTCTCTTAATAATTTACAAAAAGAATATTTTCAAGCAAGAATCTTTGAAATGCTGTGAAATTGTTAAATAAAAAAATGTTATTTTTGGATTTTCAATTATTTTTTATAATGTAAAATTTTGCATTTTCCATTTTTGAAGAAAACTCAACAAGTTGTTATGATAATCTTGCAGGGCATTAAAAAAAAATTCTTCTCTTGAATTTTCTTCATACCGTGCGTTATTTGGCCTTAAATGTTCATTTTCGTATCATTTGGATAAATTGTTCGTATTTTTG
Source organism: Druon quercuslanigerum (assembly GCA_010014905.2). Classification (NCBI taxonomy): domain Eukaryota; kingdom Metazoa; phylum Arthropoda; class Insecta; order Hymenoptera; family Cynipidae; genus Druon; species Druon quercuslanigerum. Next base: position 13,794 of record JAAAKG020133675.1, on the reverse strand, counting down.
AATATTATCACTATCCATACAGAGAATTTTTGTATTTTGAAAGAAGTAGTCTAAAAAATATTCAAAATTTAATTTTTTTATTTTGTTTCATTTGATTTTGATTTTTGATTTTTTGTCCAAAATGGCTGTCAAAAGAATCTGTCAATTTTTTTTTACTGTTAATTTTTTCTTTTCTTTACTTTCATATCGTCCATTATTTGTCTTAAAATGTTCATTTTCTTGTGGTTTTTGGAATTTTGGAAAATGCTATAACTCTGGTAAATTTTGGTTCAATGAAAAAAGAAATTAGGATGAATTACTTGTCTTTTTACATTCTCATCAGAGAAGGTATTAGCTTTGTGTAAAATTCCTACACTCCCCCACTCCCCCCCCTGACCCACCCTCTACTCGACTTTCCAGAGAAGGTTTTTGGTTTGGGTAAAATTCCCCCCCCCCCCCCCCGTTTTTAACAAATCTCTACGTTTTGAGACCGTATGTATCCATGTATGTATATATGTATGAATGTGTGTATGTATGTATGTATGCATGTATGTTTGTATGTCTCTCTGTGAGAACAATAACTGTTGAAAAAATTAGTCTATTAGTCTATTAGATTTGAATAAATTCAAAAAGCGAGCGCATTTTAAATATTTTTGAGACCACTTTTTTTAAATAAAAAATTCTCTGTACGGATATTGATAGTCTTAAAAAGGTTGAACAAATTATAAAATGAGTTTTTTCACAAAACCAAAAATTACCAGAGTTATAGCAATTACGAAATTCCAAAAAACACACGAAAATGAACATTTAAGTCGAAATAACACAAAACTTTTTGAATTTTCTTAAAAGTCGAAAATTCAAATTTTAAGGGCATAAGAAATAATGGAAAATTAAAAAACTACGTTTGTTTATTTAACAATTTCACAGTATTTCAAAGATTCTTGCTTGGAGATACTTTTTTTGTAAATTATTAGACCACAACTGCGATGTAGAACACGATGCGGTAGAAAACTCAATTGACAAAGTCTGGGTCACTGAGGTTAGAGATATAATTTAGAAGTTAAAAAACGGTAAGGCTGTTGTGTAGACCGCATGTTTAACAATTATGTTGTAAAAACAACATTGGATATAAGTAAATTCAGTTTTTTTTCAAACAGTAGAAGTTGCAGTAAAATGTTTAATAACACCCTATTTTTTAAATGTATGCGCATTTTTTTAACGAGACAATGAAACTACGTCTGTGTTAATGCCAATCCATATTACGAATTGTAATAATAAAAAGTGGTGGAATTGATATACAATTTTAGGGAAAAACTGGAATGCGTAGCACGAGATACGTGACGAGAATGTGTGCGTTAAAGCCGAAAGAGCTTTAACGAAAGAGAATTCACAATAACTATTTCATCACGCGATCAGAATGTGCCTTTGAAGCGGGCAGCTTTTTTAATAATATGAATATCCGAACAGCTAACGAACTTGATCTTTAGTTTAGGACACTAAACGAGTATTACAAAGGCCAATTCCATATGTCAAACCTTTCGAAAGTTATCGTGCTAACAAACTACAAATCTACAGACACACACACAAACAGACACATTCGTAAATTCCTGTTTTCTGGATTCAGAGGGTCTCAAAACGTGGACATTGGATAAAAACTGGGGGATCAAATTTTACACAGATCTAATACCGCCTCCGATGAGAATGTAAAAAAAAGTTGGTATATTTTTTAGGTAATTCGAAGGCTCTAATGTTTTTGCCTGAGATTCTGCAAACGACTAATTTTATGAAACAGTTAACCAAAAGCAGTGTTAGAAATGTGCGGAAAATTCCGACAACTGAGATTTACGAAATCAGGTTACTGAAAACGAAATTTGGTAACTATAGTAAATTTACTAAATTTTTATTTAACTTTAGAAGCGGTTTCTAAAAATTACGAATATTGTCCTCAAATTCCCACAGAGTAATTCTTACATTTCGGGAGAAATTAGTGAACCTCACTGCATCAAAGTGCAAGATTTACTCTGTAAAATTCTCACCGCTTGTGAGAAAGGACCAGTGCCGGGCCAAAAATTGGCGGTGCCCCAAGTGATAATTAATTTTTTTACTTCAACCTCGAATTTTGTTTTGCCATATTTCATTTTAATGTTATGTTATAATTATCTCAATTGATTATTTTTAATGTTATGAATATTTATTTTAATGTGAAATTATTTTAATTTATTACTTTATATTCGCGTCGAAAGTTCAGTACACATGTACTTTTTGTGAGTTTCGTAAGTGCTGGAAGATTGATAGTATGAGTAAGATAAATATGTTTCTCTAAGATAAATTGAAATATACGCATAAACATGAATTGTAATTGGAGCCAAAAAAATTCATTTCGTTAGTTCATATGTTTGATTGCAAATGAACTTTTTTGTTGAAAAATCATACATTTGGGTTACAAATTTAACTGGTTCAACAATTTTGTTAAAAATTAATGTATTTTCTTGATAATTCGTCTTTTTTGCTAGAACATTATTCTTCTTCATGGAAATTTTTTTTTTTGTTGAAAATTTAACCATTTGGTTATAAGCTAAACTAGTTTGTTAAAACTTATTTTTTTTATATAGACCTCTTTGTTTAAAAATGTAATTCCTTTGTTGATAATTCGCTTTTATTTCCTTAAATTGGAGCCCAAAAAATCTATTTTGTCAGTTGCAAAAGAAGATATCACATTTATTTTTGTCTCTTTTTTACTTTTAAATATTCATGAAATAATAAACGTTTTAGGACTTTAATCGGATTGTATTGTAAGTAATTTTTGTATAGGATTTGTCGATGAATATTTTTCTTTCATTAAAAGAAAGTTTTTTTGAATTTTAATTTTCAATTTTTCTAAAATCTATAAAAATGCAACAAAAAAATTTTTATTTTAAAATTTCTGAAATTATAATTTACAGTTGAATGCCATAAAGTTTGTTAAGAAATGATCTTATTTCGATAAGTTTCGGAAGTTATTACAAAGTTTCAAAATTTCTTATTTTTTATTAGCTATATTTGTTAAAAAATAAAATATTTAAGATTTAAGGATTTGGTTTTACAAGTATTTTTTTGTTATTTGAAATTTAACTGTTTTATTAAAAATGCATATTTTAGGTAGAAAATTCAACTATTCTCATACAAAATTTCTTTCTTATTTAAAAATAATATTTTTGTTAATCTACTTTAGTAGAAATGACACCTTTTTTGGATAAAAATGCAACTATTAGTATAAAAATTAAACAATTTTTTCAAAAAATTGTCTTTTTTTATTCCGTTTTTCGGACGAAAATAAATTTTTTTTAAAATAAGTTTTTTTTTATATAAAAATTCATACGTTTTAGTAAAAATTTCATCGTTTTTGCATACAAATTTTCTTTTTGTTTGAGGATTTAACTTTTTTTTTGAAAATTTTGGTTGAATCACTTTGTTAAGAAATAATTTTTTTGTGCAACGTTCATATTTTAGTTGAAAATTCATTTCTTTGGTTAAAAGTTTAACTATTTTGCTACAAATTAATTTTTTTTGTCAAAATACATATTTTCCGGTTAAAAATGAATTTTTTACGAAAAAATTACATACGATTATTATTTATGAAAAATATAATAACATTTTTATTGCTGATCTTAGGTTTCTTGAGCATGAAATATTTATTATTAATTTTAGATGTTAATTTTGTTTTTGTCTACTGGTCTAAATCAATATTATTAAAATATTAATAAAACTTTAAGATATTAAAAAAAAATCTCTCTATCTCCGCTGTGATCTGAACCCAGTAAATTTTTCTTCAAAATTTTAAAGTTATATCACTATTTTAATAATATTGATTGAGACCAGTAGAAAAAAACAAAATTAACATCTAATGTTAACTATAATAATATTTTGTGTACATTTTTAAAGTAAATTTCTCTAAGTATGTAATGTATAAAAAATTATTATTTAGTTCATTTATTTTGTTATAAATTTGTTTAAAGAATAAAAATAATATTAAGATTTTATACTCAATAAATCAAATGTGAAAAAAAAACTTCTCATCATAAAAGATTGAATTTTTAATTAAACAACATTTATTATCAATTAAAAATGTATTAGTTAATTTTTTTGCAAGCATATACGAATTTCCAACATAATTTAGATAGTTTTAACCAAACAGATAAATTTTTAATTAAAATGATGAAATTTGTAGCATAAAAATTAATTTTTGATAAGATAGATACATTTTTAACCACCAAGATAAATTTTTAATTAAAATTATGAATCTTTATCAAAAAAAAAACGTATTTTTCTCAAAATAGTTTAATTTTCAACCAAGCACTTGAAGAAGAAAATACGCTTTAAGAAATAAAATAATTTTAAGGTGTTTTTCAAAAATAATAAACAAAATAATTGTATTTTTAAGCCAAAAAGACGAATTTTCACCAAATATTTAAATTTTCAATAAAACAGTTAAATATTAAACTAAAAAATATTATTTCATAACGAAATTCTTGAATTTTCAACAAAATATTTAAATATTAAATGAAATTTATTTTTGAAGACAGAGAAAAATTGTCTACAAAATTAAACTGTTGAATTTTTTAACAAAATAATTTTTTTTTCAAGCATAGATGAATTTTTAACGAAAATTTTAAATCTTCAACCAAAAGGATCAGTTTTCAAGAATGTAACTCAACTTTTAAACAATTAGTTAAAATTCCAAGACAAACATACGAGTTTTCTATAAATCAATTAATTTTTTGATAAGAAATTTGATTTTCTATCAAATTGCTGAAATTTCAAGCCAAAACTGCTAAAGAATAAGTCAAAAAACAGAAGTCATTTAAATTAAAAAAAGAAAGTTTGAACAAAATAATTCAACTTTGACGAAATTTTATTTTCAGTAACAAAAGACGATTTTTCTACATACACTTGGACTTTTAATAAAAAAATTCATTTTCAACACAAAAAGAATTTTCAGGTATTTAAAAAAAATAATAAGCAAAATAATTAAATTTTTAACAAAATTGTATTTTCAAGACAAAAAGACGAATTTTTAAAAACACAGTTAATTTTCTACCAAACTGTTAAAATGTTGAAGCAAAAGATCGAATTTTCTACAAAAATTGAAATTTTTTACCTGAAAATATGAATTTTCAACAATAAAGTTCAATTTTCACTAAATAGTTAAATTTTCAATAAAACATTTAAATATAAAACTGAAAAAGATTATGTCATAACAAAATTGTTGAATTTAAAAAAAAAATGTTTAAATTTTCAATGAAATTGATTTTTGAAGATAGAGACAAATTTTCTACAAAATTCAACTGTTGAATTTTTCAATGTTGGATTTTAAACAAAATAATTGAATTTTTAAGCAAGATGAATTTTTAACAAAACACATTAATTTTCGACAAATTTTTGATATTTAAACATTAAAATAAAAATGGATGAGTTTATCGAAAATCTTTCGACAAAAACTCAAGGCTGATTTTATGCATTTATGCGCAAGTGCGCTGAAGTTAAACAAAATAATTTGATTGGAATTTAACGAAAATCTTAAGGGCTGTGACATGAAGGGGGCGGTAAACAAAGTCAAAACTAATTCTGTGTAAAATGTGAACGCTCCCTTATGCTATAATTTTCACCCTCTACATAGGGGGTGAAAAATGTTTCGGTTTTGACATTTCTGTCCGCATATAATTTTTCATGAAATTGGTGTGTATTTAAATAAAAGCATTAAATAAAAACACCTGATGTCTGGGCCGAAAGATACAAAGCCGATTTGAGATAGGGAGGATGGGATGGGGAGAGGAGGAATAAGGGGAGAAACATTCTAGCCAGACGAGGAATGGCTGGGAAGGGGTGGGAAGGAAAGGGAAGGGTGGAAGTGTAAAAGGGGGAAGAAATGTGAGACTGAGGCGGCCGTGACATTGAAACGTACAGTTTCATCCCCCATTTCGTCGTCCAACGAATGGGCCGGTAGATGACGTCATAGTCTGCTCCCACACTCCGCCGGATTTTATCACCAACCCCGTAAACCCCGTGCTTCATTTAACTTCTGCAACGGCTGTCCAGCAGTCTTTTTTTTTCTCCTTCAAGATACGACAAATCGGATTACTGTTAAACAAGACGAATTTTTTTGATGGTTAATTAATTTTTGAGAAATTTTCATATTTAAACAAAGAATATTAATATTTCGCAAAACTGTAACATTTTAAATCATAAAAGGTGAATTTTCAATTAAAATTATGAATCTTCAACCAAAAAATAAATTTCTGCCTTTAAAAATTTATTAGATAATTTTTTTGCACAGCATATACGAATTTTCAACATAATTTTTATAGTTTAAACCAACCAGATGAATTTTTAATTAAAATGAATTTTGTAATTAAAACTATGAATCTTCAGACAAAAATGCATTTTTCTCAAAATAGTTAAATTTTCAAAGAAAATTGTATTTTTAAAACAAAAAGACGAATTTTTAACAACAAAGTTAATTTTCTACTAAACTGTTGAAATGTTCAGGCTAAAGGTCGAATTTTCGACAAAGAATTGGAATTTTTAATCCGAAAATGTGAATTTTCAACAATAAAGTTCAATTTTCACCAAATAACAGAATTTTCAATAAAACAGTCGAATATTAATCTAAAAAGGATTATTTTATAACAAAATTGTTGAATTTTTAAAAAAATATTTAAAATCTCAACGATATGGATTTTTACAATCCAAAGAGAAAAATTGTCTACAAAATTTAAATGTTGAATTTTTCAATGTTAGATTTTAAACAAAATGTAATAACTTTCGACCAAATTTTTGTATTCAGAGACAAAAATTAATTTTTTACAATTTCGTAACATTTTAAACTAAAAAAGTGAATTTTTAATTAAAATGACGAATCTTCAACCAAAAAATGAATTTCTGCCAAAATTGTTCAATTTTCAACCAAGCAGTTGAGTTTTCAATGAAATGATATTAATTCTTAATTAAAAATGTATTAGTTAATTTTTTGGACAGCATATCCGAATTTTCCACAAATTTTTTATAGTTTCCACCAAACAGATAAATGTTTAATTAAAATGATGAAACTCCTATCACAAAAAATTAATTTTTGACAAGATAGTTATATTTTTAACGAAAAAGATAAATTTGTAATTAAAATTATGAATCATAAAAAAATGAATTTTCTCTAAATAGTTTAATTTTCAACCAAGAAGTTGAATTTTCAAGCCAACAAAATTCTTTTTAACAAAAAAGAATTTTCAGCTAATTTGGAAAAATAAGAAACGAAATAAGTAAATTTTGAACAAAATTGTATTTTTAAGTCAAAAAGACGAATATTTAACAACACAGTTAATTTTCTACTAAACTGTTAAAATTTTAAAGCAAAAGCTCGAATTTTCTACAATAATTTTAATTTTTAACCCGAAAATGTGAATTTTCAACAATAAAGTTCAATTTTCACCAAATAGTTTAATTTTAAAAGCAAAAAAGCGAATTTGTAATAAAGCTGAAAATTCAGAGATAAAAATTGAAAATCTTTTTGTTAATTTTTTTTACAGAATATACGAATTTTTAACAAAAATTGTGTAGTTTCAACCAAACAGATGAATTTTGAATTCAAATTATGAATCTTTAGCCAAAAAATGCATTTTTCTCCAAATAGTTTAATTTTCAATCAAGCAGTTGAAATTTTAATCCAAAAAGACGATTTTTCTACATACACTTGAACTTTTAATAAAAAAATTCAGTTAAAAAAAAAAATAATTTTTAGGTATTTTAAAAAAATAATAAACAAAATAATTGAATTTTTAACAAAATTTAATTTTAAGCCAAAAAGACGAATTTTTAACAACACAGTTAATTTTCTACTAAACTGTTAAAATTTTAAAGCAAAAGCTCGAATTTTCTACAAAAAATTTAAATTTTTAACCAGAAAATGTGAATTTTTAACAATAAAGTTCAATTTTCACCAAATAGTTTAATTTTAAAACCAAAAAGGCGAATTTTTAATAAAACTGAAAATTCAGAGATAAAAATTGAGAATCTTTTTCTTAATTTTTTTTTACAGAATATAAGAATGTTTAACAAAAATTGTGTAGTTTTAACCAAACAGATGAATTTTGAATTCAAATTATGAATCTTTAGCCAAAAAATGCATTTTTCTCAAAATAGTTTAATTTTCAATCAAGCAGTTGAAATTTTAATCCAAAAAGACGATTTTTCTACATACACTTGAACTTTTAATAAAAAATTCATTAAAAAAAAATAATAATTTTTAGGTATTTAAAAAAAATAATAAACAAAATAATTGAATTTTTAACAAAATTTTATTTTAAGCCAAAAAGACGAATTTTTATCAACACAGTTAATTTTTTACTAAACTGTTAAAATGTTAAAGCAAAAGCTCGAATTTTCTACAAAAATTTTAATTTTTAACCCGAAAATGTGAATTTTCAACAATAAAGTTCAATTTTCACCAAATAGTTTAATTTTAAAAACAAAAAGGCGAATTTTTAATAAAGCTGAAAATTCAGAGATAAAAATTGAGAATCTTTTTGTTAATTTTTTTTTGCAGAATATAAGAATGTTTAACAAAAATTGTATAGTTTCAACCAAACAGATGAATTTTGAATTCAAATTATGAAGCTTTAGCCAAAAAATGCATTTTTCTCAAAATAGTTTAATTTTCAACCATGCACTTAAATTTTTAAGCCAAAAAGACAATTTTTCTACATACACTTGAACTTTTAATAAAAAAGTTCACTTTAAATAAAAAAATAATTTTAAGGTGTTTTTCAAAAATAATAAACAAAATAATTGAATTTTTAACAAAAAGGTCGAATTTTCTACAAAAAATTGGAATTTTTAACCCGAAAATGTGAATTTACAAAATTAAAGTTCAATTTGTACCAAATAGTTAAGTTTTCAAACCAAAAAGGCGAATTTTCAATAAAACAGTTGTATATTTAAGGGAAAAAGATGATTTCATAGCAAAATTGATGAATTATGAAAAAAAATTTAAATATTCAATGAAATTTATTTTTGAAGACAGAGAACATTTTTTTATAAAATTCAACTGTTGAAGTTTTCAATGTTGGATTTTCAATTAAATAATTCAATTTTCAAACACAAAGAATTAAAAAAACATTAATTTTTGCAAAAGTTTTTGTATTCAAACACAAATATTAATTTTCGACAAAATAGTTCAATTTTTAACCAAGCAGTTGAGTTTTCAATCACACGACATTAATTATCAATTAAAAATGTATTAGTTAATTTTTTTGAGAGCATATGCGAATTTTTAACAAAAAATTTATAGTTTCAACCAAACAGAAGAATTTTTAATTAAAATGAAAAAATTTCGGGCGCAAAAATTAATGTTTGACTAGATAGTTATATTTTTAACCAAAAAGATGAATTTGTAATTAAAATTATGAATCTTAAGCCAAAAAATGCATTTTTCCTAAACTAGTTTAATTTTCAACCATGCCGTTGAATTTTCAAGCCAAAAAGACGATTTTTCTACAAACACTTGAACTTTTAATAAAAAAATTCATTTTCAAACAAAATTGTATTTTTAAGCCAAAAAGACTGTTAAAATGTTAAAGCGAAAGGTCGAATTTTCAACCAAAAATTGGAATTTTTAACCCGAAAATGTGAATTATCAACAATAAAATTCAAGTTTCACCAAATAGCAGATTTTCAATAAAACAGTCGAATATTAAACTAAAAAGAATTATTTCATAACAAAATTCTTGAATTTTTAAAATTATTATTTGAAGCCAAAGAGAGAGAATAATTAAATTTTCAAGCAAGATCAATTTTCAACAAAATACGTTAATTTTAGACAAAGTTTTTGCATTCAGAGAAAAAAATTAATTTTTGAAAAAATCGTAACATCGTAAGCAAAAAAAGGTAAATGAAAAATGTCTTCAAAAATGTAGAAGTGAATTTTTTTGACAACATATACGAATTTTTAATTAAAATCATGAAATTTCTAGCAAAAATTAAAATTTTATAAGATAGTACCATTTTCAACCAAGAAGATGAATTTGTAATTAAAATGATGAATCTTCAGCCAAAAAATACATTTTTTAAAACTAGTTTAATTATCAACCAAACAGTTCAATTTTCAATCCAAAAAGACGATTTTTCTACATACACTTGAGCTTTTAATAAAAAATTCATTTTCAACAAGAAAAGAATTTTCAGGCGTTTTTTTAAAATAATAAACAAAACAATTAAATTAAAAAAATGGTTTTTTTAAACCAAAAAGACGAATTTTTAACAATACAGTCATTTTTTTACTAAACTGTTAAATTGTTAAGGCAGAAGGTCGAACTTTCTACAAAAAATTGGAATTTTTAACCGGAAAATGTGAATTTACAAAAATAAAGTTCAATTTGTACCAAATAGTTAAATTTTAAAATCAAAAAGGCGAATTTTCAATAAAACAGTTGAATATTTAACACAAAAAGATTATTTCATAGAAAAATTGTTGAATGATAAAAAAAAAAATTTAAATATGCAATGAAATTTATTTTTAAAGACTGAGAACATTTTTTTATAAAATTAAACTTTTGAATGTTTCAATGTATGGACATTAATTTTCGACAAAGTTTTTGTATTCAAAGACAAAAATTAATTTTTGATAAAATCGTAAAATTTTAAACCAAAAAAGGTGAATATTTAATTAAAATTATGAATATTCAACCACAAAATGAATTTCAACCAAAGCACAGAAAATAATTTTTGATAAGATAGATACATTTTTAACCAAAAAGATAAATTTGTAATTAAAATTATGAATCTTCAGCCAAAAAAATGCATTTTCTCAAAATAGTTTAATTTTCAACAAAGCACTTGAATAAAAAAGTACACTTTTAAGCAAGAAAATAATTTTAAGGTTTTTTTAAAAAATAATAAACAGAATAATTAAGTTTTTAGCAAAATTGTATTTTTAAGACAAGAAGACGAATTTTTAACAACACAGTTAGTTTTCTTATAAACTGTTAACATTTTAAAGCAACAGGTAGAATTTTCTACAAAAAATTGGAATTTCTAACCCAAAAATTTGAATTTTCAACAATATAGTCAAATTTTCACCAAATAGTTAAATTTTCAATAAAAAACTTGAATATATAACTAAAAAAGACGATTTCATAACGAAATTGTTAAATTTTCAAAAAAATATTTAAACATTCACTGAAATTTATTTTCTAAGACAGAGAAAAATTTTCTACAAAATTCAACCGCTGAATTTTTCAATGTTGGATTTTAAAGAAAATAATTAAATTCTCAAGCAAGATGAATTTTCAACAAAATACATTAATTTGAGACAAAGTTTTTTTATTTAGAGACACAAATTAATTTTTGAAAAAATCGTAACATTGCAAACCAAGAAAGGTTAATTAAAAATGTCATTAAAAATGTATTAGTGAATTTTTTTGACAACATATACGGATTTTCAACAAAATTTTTATAGTTTCAACCAAACAGATAAATTTTTAATTAAAATGAAAAAATTCTGGACACAAAAATTAATTTTTGACATGATAGTTATATTTTCAACCAAAAAGATGAATTTGTAATTAAAATTATTAATCTTCAGCAAAAAAAGCATTTTTTTAAACTAGTTTAATTGTCAACCAAGCAGTTGAATTTTCAATCCAAAAAGACGATTTTTCTACATACACTTGAACTTTTAATAAAAAATTCATCTTCAACCAAACAAGAATTTTCACGTGTTTAAAAAAAATAATAAGCAAAACAATAGAATTCCTAACAAAATTGTATTTCTAAGCCAAAAAATGAATTTTTAACAACACAATTAATTTTCTACCAAACTGTTAAACTTTCAAGGCAGAAGTTCGAAATTCTTAGAAAAAAATTGAATTTTTACCCCGAAAATTTGCAAAAAACATTATTTTTCGATAAAGTTTTTGTATTCAAAGACAAAAATTGATTTTTGACAAAATCGTAACATTTTCAACCAAAAAGGTGAATTTTTAATTAAAATGATAAATCTTCAACCACAAAATAAATTTCTGCCAAAATAGTTCAATTTTTAACCAAGCAGTTGAATTTTAAGCCAAAAGGACGATTTTTCTATATGCAATTAAACTTTTATTAAAAAAGTGCATTTTCAACAAAAAAAAAAGACTTTTAAGGTGTTTTATAAGAATAATAAACAAAATAATGCAATTTTTAACAAAATTGTATTTTGAGGCCAAAAAGAAGAATTTTAAAAAACACAGTAAATTTTCCACTAAACGGTTAAATTGTCAAGGCAAAATGTAGAATAAAATTAATAAAACAGTTAAATATTAAACTAAAAAAGATTATTTCATAACAAGATGGTTAAATTTTCAAAAAAATATTTTTAAATATCAATGAAATTTATTTGAAGCCAGAGAAAAATTTTCTACAAAATTCAACTGTTGAATTTAATGTTAGACTTTAAACAAAATAATTAAATTTTCAAGCAAGATGAATCTTCAACCAAAAAATGAATTTCTGCCGAAATAGTTCAATTTTCAACCAAGTAGTTGAGTTTTTAATCTAACGACATTAATTCTTATTAAAAATGTATTGGTTTATTTTTTTGAGAGCACATGCGAATTTTCTACAAAATTTTTATAGTTTCAAGCAAACAAATGAATTTTTAAATAAAATGACGAAATTTTTAGGACAAAAATTAATTGTTGATTAGATAGATACATTTCAATAAAAAAAGAATTTTCAGCTGTTTTTTAAAAAATAATAAACAAAATAATTGAATTTTTAATAAAATTTTATTTTTAAGCCAAAAAAACAATTTTTAACAACACAGTTAATTTTCTACTAAACTGTTAAAATATTAAAGGAAAAGGTCGAATTTCCTACAAAGAATTGGAATTTTTAACCTGAAAACGTGAATTTTCAATAAATAGTTAAATTTTAATACCAAAAAGGCGAATTTTCAATTAATCAGTTAAATATTTAACTGAAAAAGATTATTTCTTAATAAAATTGTTAAATTTTCAAAAAAAAAAGTTTAAATATTCCATTAAATTTATTGAATTGAACTGTGGAATTTGTCAATGTTGGATTTTAAAAAAATATCTAAATTAATTTTTGACAAAATCTTAACATTTTAAACCAGAAAGGTGAATTTGTAATTAAAATTATGAATCTTCAGCCAAAAAATGCATTTTTCTCAAAATAGTTCTACATACAATTGAACTTTTATTAAAAAGTTCGTTTTCAACATTAAAAGACTTTTAAGGTGTTTTTAAACAATAATAAACAAAATAATTAAATTTTAAACTACACAGTCAATTTTCTACTAAACTGCTAAAATTTTAAAGCAAAAGGTCCACTTTTCTACAAAAAATTGGCATTTTTAAGCCGAAAATATGAATTTTAAAAAATAAAGTTTAATTTTCACCAAATATTTAAATTTGCAATAAAACAGTTCAATATTAATTTATAAGATTATTTCATAACGAAATTGTTGAATTTTCAAACAAATATTCAAATATTCAATGAAATTTATTTTTGAAGACAGAGAAAAATTTTCTACAAAATTCAACTGTTGAATTTTTTAACAAAAGAATTAAATTTTTAAACAGAGATGAATTTTCAACTAAAATTTTGAATCTTCAACCAAAAGGATCAGTTTTCAAGAAAGTGACTTAACTTTTAACCAATTACTTCAAATTCCAAGAAAAACATACGGAGCCCGGTCGATACTACATATATCGATACTACACATTATATGAACTCTACACATTAAGCGAAAACGTCGAGTCTACACATTAAAGTCTACACATT
>JAAAKG020133673.1:0-14096 GCA_010014905.2 Druon quercuslanigerum | reverse complement strand
TTGTTGAGTAGTTTAAAAAACGGACACAACACAGTCAAATGAAAGCCTAGTTATTAAATAAATGATATATTATAATTATAATTATATATGTTATAATTATAATTATATATATTATAATTATAATTATATATATTATAATTACAATTATATATTGTACATTATGAGCCAAAAAATATAAACATACAAATTATGAACATTAAATTATAAACTTTATGAACATTATTAATTATATTATAATTATGAAAATTATAAACATTAAATTAAGAGTATATCAATATAATGGAACATTTACAAGGCTTCAGGGCTTAATCATATACTACATAACATGTTATATTACATAAACATAAAAATTAGTAACATTGAATTATAAACATTATAAACATTATTAATAATATTATAATTATAAAAATTATAAACATTAAATTAAGAGTATATCAATATAATGGAATATTTACAAGGCTTCAGGGCTTAAGCATATACTACGTTGCACGTTTTTCTTTTGTTTATATAAATACTACAATAAAATAGCTACGAAGTTGGAAAGGACATAATGATATAAATAAAAGAATAATGTGTTACGTAATTTAAGTACAGCCCTTAATAGCAACGTATCCTTGACCAGACGACGAAACATGATAAATGGCCAAGAATGGGTACATTAGGTCATTACGCTGATAACACTGCAATATGGAAGTTTCGCTGACTACATAAGCATTCAAATTTTCATCCATAAATCGTGTCGTAAAATTTTTGCAAACAAAGCAGATTTCAGATTTCTCATTCAGGAGAATGGTTACAATGCTACCAAAAATTGGACACGATTCAGAATCGTGATCAACAGCAAGAACAGAGTTTTGCTTGTAAGTAATACCTTTGCATTTCACCCACGCGACTGATATACATCGCCCCATGAACGAATGCGGCAATGATCTAGAAAACAGGAAATAATTATCGATATCTGCGGGCGTTGAGTAAAAAACGCCTCTTTTACAAGCAGTGCGATAACAAAAGTTTAATTGTTCTTTCATGCAAAGTGTGTGAGTTATATTTACCCGAGAACTCGTACTTTTGGCATTCGTTTTTAAAACTTTATGTTTGGACTCAAATTTACCAGTACTGAGGTGAGCGACTGGGCCAGACATTTCCATGATTCGGGAATAGTGCACCAAGAAATGATATTTCGGTTTCAACGGACTATTAAGTTTCTCAACTCTTGTTCTATGATGCTGTTCGACAAGATCTTTAAATTTTTCAATGCATTCAATTTGCAAAGATTTAGAAATAGCAATATCTATCATTTCTCGCAATGTAAGATATAGTAACCAAACAGGATCTTGTCTGTCAGGTTCAAACATGTCCCCAACAAAAAAACTAAAAAGTAGCGTAAAATGAAACATCTCTGTAGCCGACATATTCAATTTGCCATCCTGGATATCCTCATATGTGAAACAAGGGGGCTTGTTTCCTAAACCATTTAAAGTATAATTAAATGAATTGATTCTGGCATTGAGAGACCCGACAGAAAAACTCCTCTTTTCACATATGTAGTATCGCAGAAAAATAATCACGTCAGTTTTACAGACGCCCTCGAACAGGTCGTGAAGTATGTCCACAGCATAGTTTTCATACACATGAAAGTTTAAAAGTGAATTCCAAACAGAATTTTCAACAACCCCACTAAGTTGTAGTCCAAGCGCAACATCTTCAGAATAATCATGTACTTTCCTTAATGCCCCCCTTTTTTCCTTTAACTGTAGCTGCATAATTTCTTTCCGAACTTTGCAAAAGCGACAATAGTAATTACTATTGAAACCGCCTGCGAAACCCATGGCATTATGAAAGCCCAAGTTGTCAGATAAAAGCAGTCCAACACAGAAGTAAACTTTTTCATTTCTGCCTTCAAGGTTTAATGTTATTCCTTCAATTTGAAGGGTATTCAGGTCCTCAATGAATTTTCGAAACACATAATAATTACCATCAGGTGGAACTGATTGGTCAGATGCGTGAAACAAGAAGGTTAAAAAAACATTTTCTATTGAAGACTGATATTCTGGGGGCAAGGAAGGCAAGGAATAGTAAACAGCTCCCAGTTTATGAATGCCTGCGTGAGAACCTAAAGGGTTGTTTACCTCAAAATCATCGAAATATAAAAATAAAGGAATAACGAACTTTTCTGTATAATTTTGGAGCTTCTGTTTCCAGAGTTTTCCCTGTATAAAATTCGATATTACGCCATATTTGTATTCTTCTTCAAGATAGACATGATATGATTTAATTTTATCTAAAACACCTGAAAGTGAGAGAAATTTTGATAATGATTTTTCTACTGGTATATATTTACCAGCAACGCTAACCCGTTCTAAAGTCATTCGACCAACCCGAGAAAGTTCATCACAACGGTCCCCCACAACTTAATTGTCGGCTTCAAAAAACTCGCCACATTCGCGCAAGTATTTGATTCGACGATATTCTATTGAAAGTGTATTTTCAAAAGGACGGACCATTGCTTCCAACATGGAATAAACTTTCTCTTCCTTTACTTCACAACTTTCGGTACTGTTGCAAGTCTTAATTAAAGATGGAGCTAGTACTGAAAAAACATCTCGCAGCAAATGCGTAGTGTCATCCACGACGTTCTGAACTTGATTCCTTGGTAGAGAAGGATTTGCATACGTTTTACAAACAATTGTAGTGGCTTTAGCAAGAACTACATTTTCCAACTCTTTTTCTGCTGCAGTATTTGTACCACCATCCTCCGACTGCGGTAAAATATTGCTTTCAAAATCAACAGAATTGTCCGAAGTGGGAACTTCTACATTAACTAGCGAACAGTTTTCATTATTTAAGTGTAAGTGGGCGCGATTAAAATTTGCATGAACGGGGAATTTATGAACTCTTAGGTAATGTCTTCTTAACTGCTTCCAGTTTGCAGTTAAACGTAAACAACCCTCCTCTAAGCACTTTAACACCCCTTTAAGTTCTGATAGATGATGGATATCCATATGATGGTATAACCCATTTATTGAAAAATATGATTTCAAACAAACACAACAAGAAGGCATTTTCGTGTCACAAAAAATCGCTATTCTAATAAAATCCTACTTTAATCCTAATTTGTTCATAAGAATGTCCACTTCATAGATTTTCTTATCCCAAGAAGTGTTTATGTTGTAAATACCTTTCTGCAGGAGGAACCAATAGCACTCACTTTGTTTTGGGTAATGAGCATGAAGTGCATGAATAACTTTAAAGGTCACGTCTACTGCATCTCGGGGAGAATTGACCTTATGTTGAATCCCATCATACCATACATAGGACACCGTAATTTCACTAAGGTCCTTTCCAACCACTATGGCATAGGGTTGCACTTGGATACGGTTTTCACTGGCTTTCTTCTCGATTGCCTCAATGTCAGTCTTCACATCATCGGTTGTCTGTAAAAAATATACGTAAATCATCAATGTAAAGCAGAAATTCAGTTTTTCATCTTATAGGATTACAACAATAATGGGCAACAGGAAATCCTTACCTTCACGTGACAGAGAAAGGCTCTGCAACATGTCATCTTTCCCAGCTCGATATTTTCTTGTTACAGGTACACTCAGTATACCTGCCTCCTCGAAAAGATTTCCAAGTAAATAAAAGATTTCAGCCTCACTGAACACTGAAAAAATATGAAATAGAATACCAATGCAAGCAGATATTTAGAGGTAAATTTTAATAAGTAAGTATGTATGCTGTACAGATGGAAGTAATTACAAACCTGATTCGGCATCAACTTTTGCCAACAGTTTGACATTAGAGGCAAAGGAATTCCACTCCCAAAATAGTCTGTACTTCGACTCTGGATAGCAGGCATCAAAGTCAGACAATAGCTGTGCGATTTACAGAAAAGTGTGAATTAATTAATGCGTAAAAAAAACTGCAAAATTTCAATGTATCTGATTTGCTTACCAACGAATAACCGCCAGGCTGCTGTAAGCACGGATACGCGGTGTGAACATACTCATGCAACACTTTAGTCCTTTTATCGTCTTTACGATTTCGTAATTCGGCTCTTATTGACACTATCCGACACTTCTAAATCCCCTAATTAAAAAAAAACATTATTGATTGAAAATTAAAACATAAAATTAATTGTTTGCAATTAAAAAATGCTTCATCTCTTATTTCTTTAAATAAAAAAGGAATAAAAAAGATCTTACCTAGTTCTTTACATATATTAAGTGATTGTGAGGAAGTACATCTAACTCCCTCTCCTGAAAGGTTTTTCAAGTAGTTTGTGTACTTAAAATATAATTTTCCCTTGGGATGATGCTTTTTCACCATTTTTCCGTTATGCTTGATGCTCTTGAATGGAATATAGTACCTAGACTGGACATTATTTCAAAAAGATGAATAAAACAAATAATATAATTAGATTATGTTAATTGTATTGCTCTAATTCCTCTAAAGTTGGACACGCCAAATCAATTTCGATGTCTAATTCAGAGTGCTTTTCGACGTCATCCTCCACATCAGGTTGATCGTCCTCAATTTCTTCTGCATCATCAGCATTATTTATACTGGTGCTTGTAGAAAGTGTAGATCCGTGAGAGGAATCATTTTGTGACGTCGAAGCAATAGAATTTGGTGGATAAGTATTAGTCACTGGTCTCGCTAATGCCTAGAATTGAAACATTCTATTAAAATGTTTGGTTGATGATATAAATGCAGTAATTAGGTGAACAATTGAACCGCTCGCGATCAAAAAGGGATTTAAGCCTGAAGCGCCGTCGTTTCAGTTGGCCG
The DNA here is from genome assembly GCA_010014905.2 of Druon quercuslanigerum. Lineage (NCBI taxonomy): Eukaryota > Metazoa > Arthropoda > Insecta > Hymenoptera > Cynipidae > Druon > Druon quercuslanigerum. Next base: position 9,305 of record JAAAKG020133673.1, on the reverse strand, counting down.
TAAGATGAATAAAAATTGTTATAAATTTTTAGTGACGATTTTCTAAAATTCTGTAAACACAGTTATTATCCTTATATAATGTTACATATATTCTGAAATTTTTATTTAAAAATTCCTTTTATTGTACAACTTATAGTAATTTGCACACAAAAAATTCGTATTTTGAGATTGCAGAAAACAAAAAATATGATCCAGGAGCCAATTGAAATGACGGCGCTTCAAGCTTATATCTCCTTTTGATCGCAAGCGGTACAATTCAAAAAATGTATGTAGAAAATAGAAAGGCATAATGAAGGAAATAACTTTGTTCTTAACTTCTAGATGAAATGTTTAAAAAAATGCACGAACCTGTCGTTGATTTTTATAGTGCTCAATATTTCTGATTAATCTGGTTCTCGGGCCTACCAGCTTGATCAGGTCCCCAGCTCCAATTTCGGTTAATCCCAATAGGGACTCAACATCAACTTCATTTTTTGCAAATAAATTTCACGTTTATAATCCAAATTAAAAAATTGTTTTTTTTTTAACTTTGCCTTCTCTTGTAAAGTAAAGGCCTTAATACCTTTGCATCTTCACAAAAATGATTCCTCTTAGCAAAGGGCCCTCCAATAACCATGTAGTAGTTTCACTAGCGGGAGTGCCAAAGGCAAGGATTTAAACATTCGAGGAAACATTAAACATAATTAAAAGCAAAACAAAGTTTACGTACCTTGAAAGATGGATTTGTATGAGGAGAGATTCCACAGATCCAGTAAATTATCCACTTGATCGTCACGGAAATCACTCATTTTAAAAACTTATTTAAATCAAACAAATCACACAACACTTTACACTTTTTTCACTTCTGCACAAATAGCTGTAACACTGTATACTGAGGATACGGAAAAGCAACCGTCGTTTCGGGCAGAAATTAGGACTAAGTAATTAGGCGGACACTCGGCAAAAACCCAGAGGTCTTAGAGGTCCCAGGAAACAGTAAAGGGAGAGGGTAAAGAGGTAGTGGGGGGCAAACCTTTACTAGATGTCTAGTTATGGACACTATTTGCCGTAACACGACGATTCGGTTAAATCTACTAGACTTCTTACAAGACATCTAGTTAGAGTAACGAAATTTCTGCCTTAAATTTACTAGACGCGCGCAACTAGATTCGTCTAGTAAGGCTAACTAGACCTTTTTCTCCGTGTTGGAAACGTACACATCTCATCTACTGCAAATTGTAGGCCAGTCAGCATAGGATTTTAAATGGAAATAATTTATAACAATCAACTTAGGTGTCAAAAACCTTCCTGAAAACACCTGAAACAGCTCCAGAAATTCAGCGAATTTGGGGGGGGGGGGGGGCCCGAGCCCCCACTTTTCCAGATGACCGCTTATTTTCCTTTTTTGGACATTCCATTAAAACTGCTGGTCTTAGCGCAAAATTAGTTACATAATAAAACGCTCTAAATCTTCTTCAGAATGAAAAAGGTTATATATAACGTTGCCATGAAGTGAGCAGTTTGTCCGGAAAATTGAAAAGATTAAACATTTTTCGAATTTTCTTTTTGCCTTTATGAGCGATTGCCTCAGTAAAAACGAGTGCAGTTTATTGTTTCGAGCTTGAGTAAAGGTAATCTATTGTGCAATATCCATAATTTTACTATAGCTGTATTATTTATTCATTACTGAAAATTATTTTCATCATTTTCAACGCTTAATTTGAAGAACTTGTTTTTCTTCGAAGCAGGGACTTTCTGATGTACTCCCCTCATGTTTTAACAATGCATCTTCAAATTTTCGAAATTTGTATATAATTTTTTGTTATTAAAAACGGTATTTTTCTGAACCTATGTCAAAACTCTCAGAAAATCCGAGTTGAGTCTGGGGGGAAAAGTAATAACGATGTATTTACGGCAGGACCACTTTTTTCTTTAAACGGTAGAAAACATAATCCACCCATCGTAAATAATTTCAACTCCTTCCATATGACTTGCGACCTTCACACTATATTTCCCAGGGCATGAATAAACCATGGTAACCACCATAGTGGCCACCAGCCACTATCGACGTCCCTCTTCCGCCAAAGCAAATACGTGAATTAAAGCGAGAGAGTAACGGGCTTGCTAGTACAGTCAAGCACAGTAATTTCTATTTTTGTAAGCGAACGTTTTTGGACAATATTTCCCACCTATCAAACGCGTGTTCTGTATCAGAAAAAATCGTATCATTACTGATTTTTGCACGAAGCATTCCAAAGGTGCTCCAATGATCGTATCAAAATTCAGTAATAATCAGATTATAATTAAGCTTATAATCAAGCTCTAAAGTGAAATTAAACTTTTTCTTCAACACGCGTCCAAAATACATCTTGCTTCACATATACTATTATTTATATCGAAAGTTAGTTGTACAATAATAATTACGAAGATAATATTTTAACAACAGAAAATTATTAACATTCCATAGAATAATGTAGATTAATACTTCGAGGGGAATAAAGAAAAATAATAATAAATAATAATAATAAAAATAAAATAATAAAAATATTTAAATAAATAATAATAAATAATAAACTAGACGGAAGAACTTTTAAACAAACAAAGAAATGTGTCTCAATTTTTTTCTCCTTTTTACTTCAGTACTTTTATTTACAATAACAACTCTTTACCTGGAATACTTAAATCTGCATATGAAAAAATTATTTAAAGAAAATAAAAAATGACATTTTTAGCAAAGAAAAGCATTTTCAACTAAAATAATTAACCTTGAACAGATAAATGCTTTTTAATGAGCTGAAATAAAAGTGATCAAAATAAAATAAATTATATGATGAAATAATTAAAATATAATTTCTGAAAGTATTGTTCCTGACAGCAATACGACAAATTGCATGAAAAAGTTTTCAAACGTGTTTTTTTCCAAAAACTTAAATTTCAGATTATAAGTTAGAGTGAAGCTGGTGCTTTGTTAAGGGGTGGTGGGGTGGGTGTAGAGGCGAAAAAACGCATATTTTTCAGAATTTTTTTTGGAGATATGAGTAATGCTGGTTTATTAATTTCATCTGCATTTTTTAGTAGTACATCTGAAGTATTTTTAGACTAATTTTCAATAAAAAGTGTTAAAAAATAACCTCGTGACAGCGAATCTCCCGAGACGCCTGGAGAAAAGTTGTTGCGCCGTGAACATCAGAACTCGTTACTGGATCATCGGAAACAAAAAAACAAAAATGCGTTTTAAAATTGATATGTTTGCCCAGGTAATCAGGGGCGGGTTTTTGTTTAGCATTTTGAAGACAAAAACGCGATTTTCGCTAAAAAAGTCGCCTAATTTGTTATTGTAAAATGAAAAAAAATCTTTAAAAAAAAGCTCTTTCTGATTAAATATTGAATTATGTGTAGAAGTAGTGTACCAAATTTCAAAAGAATCGGTCAATTAAATTTTGAGTTCTAATGTTCACGGACTTCAAAAACGTTGTTCGCGAGAAAATCAATTAAATTTTTTTTTCTTGAAAACAGAATCATCAATTTCGGTAAACGATTCGAACAAAAGGTGCAGTCGCTTCGCGCTGCTGCTAAGCAGATATACGAATCGAGAAAGAGGCGCAGTCGCTCGAAACGCTGTCTCTTCGTTAGTTCAGATTTTTTTTTTAAATTTGGTTAAAAAAATATTATATCCGCTCCTCCCTATTGAAAAATATTTCTTTCTCTATGATAGAAGTACTCCTTTATTATTTTACTGTTATTAAAAAAGTTTTAGCATAAGAAATATGATCGAGGGAAGTTTGCATAAAATAAAGAAAAAAGAAAGCAAATATTTGGAATGCTTCGTGCAAAAATCGGTAATGATATGATTTTTTTCTGATGCAAAAAACGCGTTTACTAGACCTGACATGTTAGCGGGAGAAGAAAGGAGACGCAGAAATTATCTTTTTATTTTATTCCTCTTTAAGTATTAATCTGAATTATTTTATGGAATGTAAATAATTGTCTGTTGTTGTAACATTATCTTCGCAATTATTATTTTACAAATAACTTTATATTTTAAACAACAGTAAGTGTGAAGCAAGATATATTTTGGAGGTTTAATCTTTACAATTTTCCGGACAAACTGCTCACTTTACGTCAATATTTGATATAACCTTTCTTATTCAGAAGAGGATTTTGAGTGTTTTATTATATAACTATTTTTGCGCTAAAACCACCAGTTTCCAAGAAATATCCAAAAACGGGAAATAAACCGCCAACTTGGAAGGTGTGTGCTCGAGCCCCCCCCCCTTCAATTTACCGAATTTTTTCAGGTGTTTGACGACCCCCTAAGCAATGTTTTTAAAAACTAAATTGATGGTTATAAATTATTTCTATTTGAGCCCCTTCATTCAGCTTCGCTGACTGGCCTATCAAGAGGGGACCCCATCACTGCAAGGTGGTATATATATATATATATATATATATAATTTTTTTCATGAGCACAACCGCAGGATTTAGCCGGGATCGGGTGCTAATGTGAAAAATTGCACCCGATTACGGTCTGTGACGAAATCAATACGACGATCCGGCAAAAGTCTCGTGCACCCTGAGTCTTTTAGCATATTGTTTACATGCGAAGATGCTTTTCAGGCTATTAACCAGTGAAAACTTGGTACCTCCAAAAGCGCCGATGATAAGGGCGATTAATTTAACAGAATATTCCGGGTACAATCGTCGTAACTCCCTTGCAAGGCCTCTATACCACTCTTTCTCTTCATTCTCCTTGGCTATGATGTTTTTGTCAGCTGGTACCGAAAATTCGATAACGAACATGGTTCGCTTCTCCAAGTCAAGGAGAACTATTTCAGGCCTCGAGTGTGCAACAGAAACAATTGTCGAGAATATAAAGTTGCAATATATGTGGCATTTCGCATTCTCGACAATTGACTTTATTTCCCTAGGAGCGTTTAGCGGAGCGATTTTAAATTTAATGCCGTAAGAGTGACAGAGATGGTAATAAAGCACTCCTTAGTGCTGTATTGTGCCTTTGGATGTAGGTTGTTCCCGCATGAGTTGGAAAACTAAATAGTATGTGTCTTAGATGCTAGGGATGTGCATGGCACGCCCTGCAGTTATCATCAAAATGTGACGACGGTATGTTAAGGTGGAAATGACACCATCTTGACATGCGAAAATGAACCCCTTCATGCCCGACTTCAATTCGGGTGATTTAAGGAAAGCAAAAGTTAGCTCACACGACATTGACTGATCCTCCACATTTCTGTGGAAGATCCTGTGTATCCTCTTATCGCGGAGCTGTTCCCGGAAGTTTTTCTCTTGTGCTTTCTGAATCCGGGCTTTCAGGAGTGAGTACTCCAGATAAATAAGATTTTATGCATTCTGCCCACTCCCGATACTGAGTATAAGTCCGAGTGTTTCAGCAGCCTCCTCCGCTGCTTTGTACAGAAACGCTTCTTTGCCCTGTTCTTCATGCTTCCTGACCACTTTAAGAAGAGGATCTCTTCCATATATATACATACAAGCAAACACACACAGACACACACACATGAATTTTGAAGGGCGGAATTATAAAACTAATTGTGTTCTCGTCATATGACTTTATATAAATCTTCTTACTGACTTATTACTTATTATAGATTGAAATTTCATGAAATTGATTAGTAAAAATAATTTAAGTTGGTAAGCACTTTCGATTTTTTAGATGTCCCGACAAATATATTTTATGTGCTATCCGCAGAAATTAGACCTAGAATTGGCAAAATAAATTGAGAATATAATAAGAAATCATATTTCGACTTTAACTATTCATTAAAGAACGCTATCTAGAATTAGCGAGCTGTCCTCTCTGCTACCTCACGTCTGTCGCATTCCTCGGAAAACCCGAGGCGCGAAACGAGAAAGGACACCACGAGACAAAAAGAATGGTACGACGCAAAACGAGACGAGAAGCACCGAGACTGCAGGTATGTGTCGTCCCGTCTCGTTCCTCGCGATTTCTCGCTCGGCGACCACACTACAAACCAGTTGAATTTTCGACGAAAAAATATGACTTTAACAAAATAGTTCAATTTTCACTCAAATGATTAAATTGTTTACAAAATAATTCAATGCTCAATCTACAAAGATATATTTTCAACCAAATGGTCGAATTTTAAAACAAAATACAAAAATAAATTCAACCAAAAGAGTTGTATTTGTAACCAAATAGTTGTATTTTGAAGCCAAAAATGCGAATTTTTAGAAAATAGTAGATGTTTTAACCCAAAAAGTTAAATTTGTATGAAAAATGTTCATTTTTAATCCAAAAAGATCACTTTTATATTAAAAAATATTACTTTATAAAAATACTTTATTTTCAACAAAATAATAAAACTTTCAATAAAATAATTGAATTTTTAACCGAACTGTTGAATGCTTATCATAAACAGATAAATTTTCAAGATTGCAGATTAATTTTCAATGCAACAGGAAAACTTTTCAACAAAATAGTTCAATTTCTACCAAAAAAGACGACTAAAGAAATAGTTCAATTTTCAAAAAACTAATTAAGCTTAAAGGACTTAAAAATTTGTATGCTTGTAAGTGACTTCCATTTTCTTTTTCTTTTACTTCTCTTCCACCTCAACCTTGTTATTTTTACAAATTCAATCTTTCATTCTTTGAATTCACTCCTCCAGCCCCCACTAAATCTGTCATCCATTCCTTACCAAATTTATCTTGCCCTAAAATCTTTACAAGATTCTCTTGTCAGCTTCCTTTTTCTTCCATTGCTCTCCTACATCCTTCTCATATAGGACCCCATGTTTCCTCGTCCCATTCACAGATTCTGCGTTTCCTGTTTTTTTCTTTTTCAATACAGCCCTTCTCTTACCTCGTTTTCCAATCTAAAGCTTGCTATTCTGGTCAATCTTCTTTCTCCTCATCCTTTTTCCGAATACTTTGGTACTCCTTTTTTTTATCACCTTATACTAATTATTTTATTTTGATTCCTTAATCATTACCCATCTTTCTACTAATTATCTTTTTCTGTCCCTTTTCTCCAATTCTCCTTAGCTTACGCTAGTCTCCTCTCCTCTATCTCTAGCACGAAGGAACTCCCTTTTTTCTCCTTCACACTCTTTTCGTTTAGCTTCCCTTAGCTTCTCCTTAAACTTCCATGTCCCCTTTCCCAGACCCCCTCTAGGCCCCCCCCCCCCCCCAGGGTCCACCTTATATATCTCCTTATAATCCTCAACTAAAAAGATGAATTTTAAAGAATCAAGCTGAATTTTCTTCCCAAAAACAAGAATTTTTCACCAAATAGTTTAATTTTAAACTTAGAAAGGATACATTTTCAACAAAAAATAAAATATTTAAATTTTCAGATAGAAAAATTTATTTTGAAGCAAAAAAAAACGAATTTTTAACTAAGTAGTTAAACTTTTAAGCAAGTTCTTAAGTTTTAACCAAAGAGATTAAATTTTAATAATATGAGGGCTTCCGTATGAAATGGGTCCATATAGCCGGTATGCAATGAACTCTCTAAGTTAAAAACTGAGTCACCATGGCATTTTTGAAGTTGGATCTTCGGAAAACCGTTTTTCGAGAAAAACGCATCTAAACTTGGCGAGTGCCACCAGCACACATGTTATATTTTTTTTTCAAACATGAAATATACCTACTTTCAGTTACTAACTGGATATGAGTATTGTCCCAAAAAATTCACTTTAGGTGGTAGTATAATCTCCTATTCCAACCCAAAAATAATAATTTAGCCCTCAACTTACATAAACGCGAATATCTCCTAAAACAGAACCGGCCATAAGGGCCCTTTTCATGCGGACACCCACAAATAGTTCAATTTTCAACCAGAAATATGAATTTTTCACCAAGAACATTAATGCTTGGCCAAAAAACAGAAGCTTTAAACAAAATACATGAATTTTAACCAGACAGTCGAATTTTAAACTTCAAAATATAAGTTTTCAACCAAATTGATGCATTTTTAACTAAAAAGTTTGATATGCACCAAAAAACCAAATGGTTGAATTTTCAGTTAAAAAAATTAATTCTCATCTAATATTGAAATGAATTTTCGACTTGAACGCATGTCAGGGTACCATCGGATACCTGCCGACTTGGCTAACCTTTTCTCTTGTTTTGTGCTACGCCTCGAAGAAACTCCGGAGACTCAAGTGCTCAGCTGCAGGCCGATCCGCTAGTGTAAACGTTGCGATAATACTTTTAAAATATAAATGTCTCTGTTCCACACCAGCATGCAGGTCGAGACAGGGGCGCATTTTTGTTTGCATGGTGATCCCCAGTAGGCATAGTTAACTTGTCAACAAAGCATGCGTTTTTTTTGTTTGTCATTTATTAAAGTAATTTATAATATCTTCCCACGCCACAGGTTACATTAGCGTGGTAACCCCAAATACATACACAGATTCCACCTGTCAATTTAATCATGCAAAATTAACTTCCAAATACATTTTGTATTAAATAGTCGTCATTTCTAGAAGCTTCCATTTTACCAATCCGCCGTTGCATATCACGCTTTACTTTCGACCATTGAGGTTCTGTTCCTTGTGCGTGGATATTGCGATCTGACGGATATATCTGACAAATACTTATATTTTCTGGGTGAGCGACTTTCGTCTAAGATCGCATATCCTGTCCAAAAATGATCAGCAACAATTTTTTAGATCTTTTTTGGATCTTTCCAATCTTTTATTACGTATTCTTAACACTATTTTATTACTTAATACTTAATCTATTTTATTACGTATATATCTTTCATATCTTTTATTTTTTTCCAAAAGCAGAGTGTATCGACTATATTGTACTTCACTAGAATGTCGTATGTATCTTTATATAACAATGAAACGGCATTCTAGTGACGTAGAATATAGTTGATATATACACTGTTTTTGGAAGTCTAAAAGTCAAGGCATTTTATTCTGGGACAGTAGATTATAGTTTTTTTCAACAAGTGTCTCGTCATCCCGAAATTCAGAATGACTAGCCTATTTTCAACATTTGGCTAGTCGTTCCGAAAATTACGTATTTTTTACATTTTACTCCTTTTGAGTTAGCCAAAGATTATCAAAACTGCTAGTTGTCCTTTAAACAAAATTTCAGAAATGAATAAAACTAAAAGTTAGTTTATGTTTTGTAAGGTGGAGTCCTTTAAGCTTTAACCAGCTCGGTGCCACTTAATAAGAGGCCTGTAGGATAAAAGTTGGATGAGATTTGACGGGTGGCCACCAGGCGAAATCGCGATTACTCAGAGCATTCGGTATCAGCCACCTACGACCCGCGCAGTAGCCGAGGTTTCCCCTGGCATAACTTGTTTTGGA
>JAAAKG020133672.1:0-36946 GCA_010014905.2 Druon quercuslanigerum | reverse complement strand
AATAAAATTCTAAAAATTAAAAAAAAATCAGCAAAATTCACGAAATTCTACAAAGCTAGATAAACTATACAAAATTAAATGATGACCACAAAATTTACAGTTTTTATAAATAAAAGAAATTCAATTAAGAGAAATCAAAAAATTTTAAAAAAAATCAAAGAATTAAAAATTATTTAACTTAAATTCAATGAATTTAAAAGAATTTAAAGTGGATTCAAGAGAGATCGAAATAATTTAAGGAATTTGGAAGAATTCAGAAACAAGTGTACATCTGAATTCATCAATGAATCACCTTCTACTTAGAATCTCTCTGATTACTTAGAAAGGCGATAAGATTTCAGATGTCTGATATTAGATTTGGAACCCTTATCTCTCGATACTAAGCTGTTTATTTAGGATTGGAAATTATTATTATAATTTGATCCGATAGAAGGAACGTTTTGCAAATTCTGCATTTACTTCCCGTGCAATTAGTCACGGTGGTGTAGCGACGCGCCATTGGTATTACGTCCGTCCAATTACGAACCGTTAAAACTAACAAGGATATTTTTATTTTGCCATGTGCACGCTGCACTCTCTCGTGAAAGAAAACACTTCCAGAAACGGAAGGAAAAATGAGAGCATCCACATTACATATTACTGTCACCACAATCAGGACTGGAAAAATATAATCTGCTGCAAAATATTACAGTAAGAACTTTCTTTTCGTTCCACTTGTGAAACACTCCCTATTTGCTTATAAAAACAAAGACTACCTTGGTGAAAATTTAGTGCACATTTTAATTTTAATTTCTGTTTATATATTTTCATTTCTGTAATAAAGTTATTACATTTGTAAATTTTTATTTCAGTTACATAAAATGGTTTTCGAAAGTATAAGTACGTTTAAAATGACTCCATAAGAATATAGCACTTCAGATTCTGCGAGATAGAACGTCTGATATTTGAATTCTGACAACACATATGTATATTCATGCATTTATTGCATTTTATTAACACCAAGATGTTCACTTTTAAAAAATTGCGTAACCGCGATATTACATTTATGCAATTGATACATGTAACAAAGTGACATCGCTCTTATTGCGTAAAATATCTGAATTTAATTGCTGGGGACTAAGTGCTCTTTCTCTCAATAAAAAAGAATCATACGAGATAGAATGTATATTTTAATGCAGGAAAATAAATTAATAGTTGATAGATACTTTGAGAAAGTTAATTTCATGAAAATCTTTTCTTACAGAAATAATATTCTTAATTTTCATTATGTTAGAGTAGAAAGCTAGATTGATTGTGAGAATCGCGATTAGGAATAATTAATATACTTTTACATAAATATAATTAATTCGAATTCCGAATTTTTTAATGTGGATATTTGTTTAATTTTAAGTAAAGTACGAATAAAATTAATATAAATCTAATGACTTTAGCATTGGTTCGTAAACTGTTATGAGCATGGGTATGAGAAAATCTTTTCTTATCGGTGTTCAAATGTTGTGCCTTCTATTCAAGGAATAGTAAAACCTGTTGTTCATTTTTGTTATCTCTTTTTTTAGTGATTTTTGTTTAAAATTTTAGACAATTTCGAGAATTGAGGATCGGCGTTAATTCTCGAGGCAAATTTAATCATACGAAGTATGTAATGCAAGTTTCATATACAATTAGGAACGAAGTTGATGGATTTAAGAACATTTAGAGTAAATTTATGTAACTGAAAGTTTATTGCGTATATACATTCAATTAACACAATTAAATTAAAACTCAATTCTAATAAATTCAGCTGAAATCTTTAGCAAACTAAAATTAATATTCAATCGAGTTATCTTTATTACATATGCTAAATTCTAAATTCAGAATGATCTAATTTCACTGCATTCAACTGAGTGTAATAAGTTCATTAAACTAGACATAATACACAAATACGCCAGAAAATTTAAATTGAATGCCGAGAAATTGAAATTGAATTAATTCTGGTAAATTCGATTGAATTATATTGTAAGTGAGAATTGGATTTAAATAACAAATTTTATATTTGATTCCGATAATCATTACACCTTCAAAAGATGTCTGAGAGACATAAACCTCAAAAAGATGAGTCAAATTATGATATTGACATTATAGTTAATAATTAATAACTTGGAATTAAAACAAAGCATACAAGAAATCACTGTCATTTTCACCATTCAAAATTGAACAATTTTAAATATTATCAACCTTTAAAATTTAATTATTCTAAAAACTTTCAAAATGAAATGCTTTATAATTGGAAACGTCAGAAATTATACAATTCCAGAATTTTTTACCAAATTAAAGCATCTTTAAAAGAGGATATTGAAACATAGTCTTTAGAAATAATAATTTTTAAATTGGACATCACTTCTTTTTAAAATGAATCATCTAGTTCTAACGAGAAAAATTAATAACTCGAAAATCAACGATTAGGCATTCCCATTCCAGGAGAACAACTGCATCTTGCATCAAGTAAGAAGTTAATTTTATAAAGTGTCAAACTGACGTATACTGAGCTTTAATGTGGGCAAAGCTAATGAATGAATTCAAAGAATATATTTATTTTTTAAATAGTACCATATTAAAATCAAATGTACTGTTTTCAGCATTAAAAAACAATTGTATGTATATAACATTACAACACTTATAATATTTAGTAAAGGCTTAACAACATTCCAATCTCTAGATTACTATGTTTCGAAAGTTTCTTTTATAAGTATATGTGTAAAGGAAAAAATCTTAGTTCCCAGCAGAATGTATTAATCTTTTGAAGTTGTTCCTTATTGTCTACAACGCTGATAATATGTATATATTGTACCTATAATGAACATGGATTCTCCTATGAATAAAGAAATATTATAAGTAACCTAAGAATGATTTAATGTTGAGCTATAATGATAATGATAGTGATAATGATATGATTGCACGTGGTTTCTCGTTGTGAGGGAGAATTGGCCAATAGTGTTGCACAAAATACGCTATTTTCTATCGCAATAAGATATAAATGAAGTGCACTTTAGATCTGCGGTTCCGTGCAACGGTTTATGTAATTTGTCTTGATCCCAGGCTTTTTACTTTCGTTACATCTGCATATGAGGTACATCGATTCTTGGCCACTGAAAGACTGAATGGCGTATTCTATCATAGACCCACTTTCCCCTTCACCCGTTTAGGCGACTTTCTTAATGTGCAAGCGCATTCTCGCACAGATCCGAAGAATTCACTCCATTCACTTGATTAGATTTATTAGAGACTTTGATTCCGTTCTTTAAAGTTCGGTTCTTGATCGACTCTACAAATTAGATTTTAAACCCACCAAAAACATCTGTAGTCACATTAGACATTGTACAACTTGACGGGATTTATATTATACCATCAATATTCCATACCCAATAATTATTTATTTAAATCCTGCTAAGTTTGACATAAAGTCTAATATGGCTTTTTAGAATTTATTAAAAAATTTATGTAGGGCACTTTATACAAAAATTTCTTCATATATTTTCTTGTGAATATTTTTTCCGAAAGTACTTGGCGAACTTGCATCGCAGATGATTTCATATGTATGTAATAATGTACTAAATATGAAAAGCTTACATAATTTTTGGAATAATTTTCTGCGAACATTAATTTAATTAATTAAGTTGATTTATTTTTTTAATTTAATTAAATGGCACCATATTATTGAATGAAAATGTCGATTCAATGTTTCAATTTCAATTTAAAATGAAAAGCGTATAGCTAGGTTCACTGAACTTAACCTATACTTTATTTTCCATAAGATTTTATAGAAATATATTAATTTCTCATTAATAAAAAATGTATTATTGTTGAATGATTATAAAAAAATTAAATTTTTTACCTACGCTGACCTCGCCAGCCTAATCTATTAAAGGGACACACACTTGATGAGAAGTCTGTGGTAACATTCTCGATACATATGTATTGCAAGAATTTTCGATATCTTGAAAAGGATTAAAAATTTTACCATGCTATTTCTGAATTTTAATTTCTTACATTAAAGGCGTAAAAATTTATAAACCATTCAAGATATCAGAATTTTTTGAAAACTTTATCAAGAATTCTTTTTTTATAGAAAATTAATATTTTCTTTTGAAAATTCACTTATTAGGTTGCGGATTCAACTATTTTGTTAAAATTTTATACCTTTTCGTTGAATTCTACTGCTTGAAAATTTTTTTTTCTAATTTTTTAATCTGTTAATCTATTTAATCTGTTCTATTTAAAAAATTTGACAATTTGTGCGAAAATGCATCTTTTTAGGTTGAAAATTCAACTATTTTACTAAAACCTTATCTTTTTGGCTTATAAATGGTTAAAAATTAACATCCTTGTTGATAGTTCAGCTATCTCAAAAAAAAAATCTTTTTCCTAATTTGAGTGTTTATCAAACGGGTGCGTTCATTCATATAAAAAAATTAATTGAATTAAAATGTTAAACTTTATCATTAATGTTTGGAAACATTCAGAAATAAATGTCATCACGAAATAAAGTTACTTATTTGGAGATTTTTATTTAAAAAGTGTATGGTGCAGAAAATTCGTAATCTTTATTAGCATATAAACAAACTGAAAAACAGCCACTAAAAGAAAGACTAAAAGTCATATTCACGAAATGTAGCAATGAATCAATTTTTCTACAACAATGTAAGCATTCAATATAATTCAATTTGAAATTACGTAAAAATGATTTAAATTCAGTTTTAATTTACTGTAATTCAATTAGAATGTACTAAAGTTAAATCTGAATTTGCTAGAACTTATTTGGAATGAACCATGAATCATCACAGACTTTTAAATTTGAAAGGTTATTGTACATTTAAAACGTCGAAATTTGATAGCGTTCGATCTTCAAAACACTTTCAATTATTGAATGCACCAGAATTTAAATGTACTTAAATTATGGCAGCTTTCGGAATTACCTTTTTATTACAAAAACCTCCAAACTTGGAAGTGTTTTCTTTCGCGCGCATTTAACATACATACTAAAGTACCACAATTTGAAAGAAAATTTCAATTTATACATTCTACATATCAGAAGATATATCATCTTACAAGAAAATTTTGCAATTAAAAAAAAAGGATGAAAGGGTTATAAAAAAAAACTCAATTTTGGTGGTCTCGGTTTGGTCCGGATAATTGATCAATTGGAAATCAATATGCGGTTATCCAGGTGCGAATATGTATCGCGTTACCTCTATTCTTCGAGAGGAATGTAACGATTCTTTTTGAGAAAGGGGCTGGTTGGCCTTTGACGTAAGTTCTGCGTAGTCATCCTGTGGTCCAAACACATCGGAGAGGAAAGTGACGAAATTTCGTTTTTTTTTTTTTAACAGAAAGAGAAAAGTTAATATGAAAAATGAGAAAGAAGAAAGAAGATTATAGAAGAAAGAAATTCTGTTTGGTACCTGAGCACCTTGCAGCACAGCAGGAGTATCACCTTCGACCACATTTCACTGTGAGGCGGCGCTCCATTCCACTTCGGGTATTAAATAACTATTATTTGGAAAGTGAGAGTGGTACCGTACACTTGGCGCTCGCGATTGTGGCCCAGATTCGGCGTCCTTCCCCCCGGCAATGTTGCCGTTGAACCACTTCCTGTACATCAGTTTGAGTCCAAAGGTCCCTTACACACCCATTTTTTTGTTTATAAACAATATCTTTACAATTAATTAATTAATTAATTCTTATTGCCGTTTTTATTCAACTTTCATATTTTATACTGTAAACTTCTACAATGAAGAAAGTTAATTAAAAATAGTAAAAACTAGGACTTCACATCTCAAAATGCTCTCGAAATAGGAAAAATAGGGTGATATTTGACAATACTAGAGAAATAAATTCTTTGAATAAAAGTAATGTAGATATCATATTTAACTCAAAATAAAAAACCTTCATTTCTTAAGATTTAAAGTCCAAGTATATTTTATTTTCAACAAAATTGTTTTAATTTTTAACTAAATATTTAAACAGAACCAAAAAATTAATTTTTAACAAACAAGATTAATTTTTTAACAAAAAAATGAATTCTCAACAATAAATATGATTTTTCCGCTAAAAACTGAATTTTTAAATTAAAGCGGATACATTTGTAAGCAATCGAAAATAAATTTCAATAAAATAGTTAAAATGTTAACCAAATACTGAAATCTTGAAGTTAAAAATACGAATTTGTCGATGAGAGCACAATATGAGTTTTCAACAAAATACGTGATTTTTCTCCCAAACTTAAATTTTAAAAAATAAAAATTTTGAACCAAAAAACTACAAATTTTCAACAAAATGGTTCTATTTTAACAAAAAATGTATGTATGGAAATTTTGTTTGATAAAGTCGTTAAACTCTTAATCCTAGTTAAATTTTTAAATAAAAAATATTAATTTATGACCAATAGTTAAGTATTCAACCAGAAATATTTATTTTCCGCTAAGGATGTGAATGATCTGCCAAAAAAGACTAATTTTCAAAAAATTGTTGAATTTTGAAGCTACTAAACGAAGTATCCGAAATTATCCGAAAATATGATTTTTTAACAAAAAGTTTAACACTACCAAATCGTTGATCTTTTAAGCCTTAAATACGAATTTTCTATAAAGCAGATTTAAATTTTCAACACGAAAATATGAATATTTAGGAATATTTACAAACTAGTTCAACACTTTAAAGGTAATTGATTTTCCAAATAATAAAAAAAATCCTGTACGAAACATGTAATAAGTGATATTTCAACTCGAAAAGATTTTAAATTGAAATAAAAAGCAGTAGAATTCAATGAAAAAAGGCAAATTTTCAACAAACTAGTTTAATCCTCAACCAAAAAAGATTATTTTTTAACCAAAGAGTTGCATTTTTAACCAAAAAAGAGTAATTTTTTATCAATGAAAAATAAATTTCACACTAAAAACGACGAATTTTTAATAAAAGACTTGAATTTTCGACAACATTTTTGAATTTCCAAACAGAAAATATCAATTTTCAATTAAAAAGCTAATTTTTAAACAAGAATTAAATAGTTACATTTTCAGTTGAAAAAATTAATTCTAAACCAAAAATGAAAGGAATTTTCAACAAAATATTTGAATTTTCAACAAGAAAAAATCAATTTAAAAACGAATGTTTAACAAAATAGTTCAACGTTTTAGCCTCTTGGGTTACCTTCATTTCGTGAAAATTGTTTTAATTGGGTTGGAAAAATTCTGCTTTCAAAAATCTGATGGTTTAAAATGGTCTACTTTTTGGTAATAACTCATAAATTATTACAAATCCGCATTTTTATAGAGTAATTTTCATATAAAACAAAATTTAAAAATTTTAAATATAAAATTGATTAGTGATAATATTATCGTAAGAAAATATTTTCCGTTTTCAGAAGGAAAAGCTCATTTGGCTGATAAATGATTTACCAAAATCAAAGGTTCAGAACTCGAAATTTACTTTGATTACTAAATTACTTTTGCAAAAAGGAAACATTTCAAAGTTCTAAATTTATATTTTCAAAATATTCAATCTTAAATATAAATATGTCAGTTACAAAAGTTAGTGATAAAAATTGATTAACGTTAAATTAGGAACCCACAAAATATAACTGTTAGAAATTGAAGCTTAGAATATTTAAAAAAATAACACTTAAGACGTGTGATCTTAAGTATAGAAATCATAATTAATAAAAAACTTTCAAACTGCTTTTTACTATGGTACTATTCGTGCATGTGTTACAAAAAATATACATTTAAATTTAGGAATGTTGATGTATCCAGCGACTTGGAAGCTAGACTTGGAAGCAGCGACAAGTCGCTGGATACATGGACATCCCTAATTTTGAATGTATATTTTTTGTAACGCATGCACGAAATTTTCGTTTTTCGATGCACGTATGGTATGCCCGAATTGACCAATTTCAAAACCATAGGAAAAAGCAGTTATAAAAAGACTTTTTCTACCTACTGCGCTTTCGCACTTTGAGCAAGATTACTGTTTCTAGCTGCGCTTGTGGATGTCATAGAAGGGCGTCACGGAAAAACCATGTAGGTGCCAAGAAAAAAATATTCAGAAGAGAGAAAAACGTTTTTAAAATTCCAACTATTCAAAAAAATCAGAAAGTACATTAGAGGTTTGATAAAGCTTTCTAGATATGTGTCCTCTGTCATAACCAATTACTATATAAGTGCCATGAAAAATGTTGTGTTTGAAATTTTATTTTTAAGCTACAATTAAAATAAAATATGTATGTGAAATACCAGAAAAATATTACAATTATTATTATAAAACTGATAGCTCAAAAAACTAGTTGATGATTTAAAAATTTTTTTTAAGTGGCCAAAACTGCATGTTTATGTCATGGCACTTTTCAGTAGAAGAATCTTCTTTGAATATTAAAATTAAAATCCTTTAAAAGGGAACAATTATTATACGTACAAAAAAATAATAGTTTCTTGCCTCAGAACATTTCTTTCAAGTTTGGCTTGCTTTTATATATTATTTCAAAGATTCAATTTTTGACAACCTTTTTTAAAAACCGCTCTTACCAGTTGTAGAAAATATCTTTTCTTGTACAATACAATCTGAAAATTTGCAAAGAATTTGTCATTGACTTTTTCTCTATAGAATGTTTGTACTTAGATTTAGATTGAGGTGGCGATTTATCACATTTTTTTAGGAAATAAGCCTGAGCCAAAGGCTTGTCATTTCCATAAAGAGATATTGAAAAAACATAAAAATTTCCCACATTTTGAAAATTTTCAATATAACTTCTTAAATAGCGAACATGTTTGAAAAGTTTTATGCAAATTTTATATAAATCTACATTTCCACAGAATTTATCATAATTATAAGCTGTAGCAGCAGAAAGCAGTGCATGGCATCAGTGAGTCAAAGATTTTGTCATTTTTATAAGTATGAAGCATGTAAAAAATTGCAAAAGTCTGTATTTATAAAGTAGTCCTACAAAAAAGAGATAATTATATACAAGGATGACATATTGAGAAATAAAATTATATACTCTGATAAATTATAGGAAAAAGATTTTGGAATATTTCTTTATAGTTTGGCTAAATTCTAAGTAACTTATAACATTGAAAGTCATTTAAAGAAAGTAAAATATTGTAATTAATTAAGTATTATATTTATTCATAAATGATATACGGAAATTCCTAAGATTTTTTCTATATTTTTTTATAATGCACTAGCAGTAAATGCACGCTCGCGAGGCGCGTGTTCACGTAAAGCATTATTATTTCGTCACATTAATAATATAAAAAACTAAAAAATCGATTCTTGAACAAATTTTTAAATGTGAAGAGTTTAAAAGTTTTTAAAATAATTATTTATAATTTTGAATTGAAAGCGTTTGAATTTAAAAGAAATATTAAAGAATTTTGAATTGAAAAGTTTCAAATCAAACAATGTTAGATAAGAGGTAAGATTTTGACTTTCTAACTGAAAGCATTCAAGAAATAACCCTCTGAAAATTAAAACTGTTACATTTAAATAATTTTACATTTGAAGCGATTAAAATGTGATTAAAATGTTAATCTTTTTCTCAACCGGCATATATGGCAGGTATTTTGAACACTTTCATTCAATTGGAAAGGAGGAAATATTGGTACTTAATTCGTTTCATGATTTGGAAAAGAGACTTTAGTTTTAAATTTCTTTCTAAATTCTAATGAGGACATTTTACATGTTTAACATTTTTATGGAGCTAAGAGGGGGGGGGGGGGGGTAATTCTGTAATTTAAAAATTTTTCTGAAGCTGAAAAGAGGAAAATTTTTTTCCTTAATTGGAAAAAGAACATATTCAACATTATTTTCAACATGATCGAATTTTTTATCTTAATTTTCTTAAACTTTTAAGTTTTCAATGTTTAAATTATATAATTTTCACGTTTAGAAGTATGCCGCTTTTCATAACAAATTTTAAAACAGATAAATTTTTAAAACCTCTTTGAAATTATTTACTTTTTAAGGCTTGAATTCAAAACCGTTATTTTCTTAATATCTTTATTTTTATTTGTTTAGTCTAAAACACTTTGAATTTATCCATATTATTCTTGAATATTCTTGAATTTGTAATTGAAATCCTAAAAAATTGAAAACTTTTATGTCCAATGTCGTAAAATTTGTACAAGTTCTGAAACATTTATTAGAAAGTTTAGGGTTGCCCAAAAAAATAACTTCCGAATAGATAGAGGGCATGCCATCCGCTTCCAGTTTGTGAGGATCCCGAAAAAAAATCCTCCGAGTGCGGCTATTGGCCGGATAATCCCATAAGATTAACATGGAAAATTTTTGTGTTCGGAAAAATAATATTCACATTTCTGGGTTTATATTTAGCCTCCTGAAGATTATTAGAATTTATTGCAGAGTCTCCAAAGAATAATTTCCACAAATTTTGACGCTTCCATGCCCCTTATAGAGTACTAAAGATGCCCCAAAAAACTGAAGTTGACATTTTTGCGAGGAAGTGACACATATAATCACTATGTGTCCCTCTCTTGGAGAGAATTATTTTTATTTGATCAGTGACATTTTTTAAAGAATTTTCGAACTAATTTTCAATTCTTGGACAAATTCCATTTGTTAAAAAAAATTGTTCTCACTAATTGAAAGGAACTTTTTACATTGACTGGATAATTTATCATTGATTGAAAAATTAATTTTATTAAAGAGTTTGTCATTTGTTTCAACAATTAGTAATAATTCACATGTAACTTTTTCTTGAACGGAGTTCCTCAAGCTTTTTTAATGTTCAAAAAATGTTAAATTGTTTGAACAATCATGTTTTGGAATAAATTTTTGAAATACAATATGTTGTACATATTATTAAAATAATTAATTTTTTAAAACAGTTTCTTTAATATTTCTTGAAAATTTTAAGAAAATAAAATTTTTTTTAAATTAACTGACTTTCACTTTAAAGAGGACCAACAGTCAAAATGCTGCATTAAGAATTATACAATGATTTAAGCATAACATTTCCTCTTAACATTTACAAATTAACGCATTAGTTGCAGAAACGATTTTTTTAAGAATGGTTTTTTTTTTAACATTTTGAAGTTTCGGTTAATACTGTAGGACTATAGGAAAAAATTTAATATTGAAAAATAAATAATTTAGGGTTTTATGGTTACAATTTTTTAATAAAAAAGTTATCCACAGATTTTATTCACTTCCTCTAAATTTAGAAGCCCGCTTATTAATAAATTGTTAAAATAAGAAATTTCGATGAAACGGGAACAAAATTTTTTTACGGCCCTTAGATTAGGTGGTTTGAAACCCGTCACAGCGTTTTCAATTTTTACAAACATTCTTATCGTTAAAAGCGTGTGACTATTATAGTACGCAGTGTATTGTAATTGAATGCTACTGTTTAAGTTAAACTGTGTGAGGATGTGTTGTGTTAGTGGATGACCTTCCACAAAATCTGATTGTAGCAAGCATATTTTTTTTTTCGATAGCGCACGAAATTTTACATGACTGGGATGTTGTAGAATTCATATATATAGAGCGGTAGACTTTGTTTTCTTTGATTGAAAACTAACAGTTCGACTCATCTTATCTAACTGGCAGGTAAATGACATCTCATTTTACCCAACTGTCAGGTAATCTTTATTATCATTATGTATTATATTATCATTAAGTATTAAGTTTTTAAAGATAATCAAAATTAAAATCACGTATTTATTATATCATAAAAAATCAAACAACATTTTTAATTATTGGTTGCTTTTTTTCTACTACGAAATGAGATTTCTGTATTAAAAAAATCAGTATCATTTTCACCGATTAAAATGGAAGAAATCGAAATTGTATACCTTTAAGGTTAATTATTCTAAAACATTGAAAATTATATGTTTTCCATTTGGCAGCTTTAGAAATGAATGAATTCCAACTTGAAGAATTAAAAATTAATCAATTTTAAACTTCGTTCATAATAACTGACGTATTCTTAAATAAGGATTTTGTAACGAAGAAATTAAAACTACATAATTTTTAAAATTCCCTTATTTTAATTAATAAAGTGTAAATTAATAACTTAAAACTCAAGTATAAGTAATTTCCATATAGGGGAAACAAATTTATGTTAAAGGCAATTTTATGAGATGTCAAAGTGACATGGTATTGCAGATGTAGAATTTTTATGACTTTCGCAGTAAACATGGAATTTAAAAACAAAAGTCTTTCTCAATTGGAAGCACCGTTCTTGGAGAAGATCCAATGTGTGATTCTCAAACACGGCAATTTAAAGCATATCGAATTCTAAATGTCCAATTCGTCTCACGTTAGGATGCGTGTACTTCTATTCAAATGCACGATTGTCAGTGCTAAGTAAAATGACACTCTTTGCCATTTCTCTAATTTACAGTCAAGAAACTCACTTTTGAAACCGAAAGTGAATACAAACTTTTTCACAAGTGAAAAGAAAGTGCTGCCATGATGTACTAATGGATAGATACTCTTTAGAATTTAAAATTAAAAAAAAAATTTTCCCCTTAAAATCGATCACTCAAGGCCAATGTATAGAATAAACTAATTTCCAAACTTTCGAATTATGAATAAAAATTCATTCCATCACTTGAAAAATAAATATTCTGAAAAATCAAAATAAGAACTCAAATTAAGTCTTCACACGTATTGAGGAAATTTAGTCTGCGGCACGCAACCCTGCATAAATGTACTTGTCCATATATAAGAAAACAAAGGTTTCTCGATAGTTTGTTCTACTTTTAAGTGGGGTAAGAATTAATTATTCCTGTAAAATACAACTCGGTTACACAAACAATTTCATTTAAAATTATCATTCAATTCCATGCTAAAAGTAATTGTTTTCTTCAGTCGCAATTCGAATAAGTTCGGACAGAAATGCATGGAAACAATGTTAACTCCCAGATTGTATATTTTATCACAGAGAGTTGTGGTTTCTACTTAGCATTACTTACAGAATCCCTAATAAAATTTCCACATCTAGATTACATTTTGTGTAGAGATGAAAGGATTGACATTCAAAATTAAAGAGAAAAGGAAAGTCGTGAAAGTAAGAACGTAATGCAGAGAGTGGAATTATAATTTGAAAATGATCGTCAATAAGCAACAAATTAAAAACGCGAATCTTATAGATTAGAGAATTAAATCATATTTACAGAAATTTGTTTCAAATCTCAAGACCACATTCATTTCAAATACTGAGGGTTTAAAGGAAATTAGGAGATATGTATAGTATTCATACGGATCAATTTTTTTTTGTGGTAAAACAAGAATGCTTCAAATTAGATTTTCACATTTTCCTTGCAAATAGCGGCAGATACGAAAACATGACGACGTTTTCATAGTGTACAACATTACGAAGAAACATTACGAAGTATCCTTGAATTGCGTTCAACAATTTTTAATTCGAAAAAGTACTCTTTTTTCGAGGAGATAGATTTGGAAGTTGCTAATCGCAAAGCAAACACAATTTCTTTTAAAGTATCGTTATCGGGCCCAAAAATCAGATATCTGAAATAAATAGTTTTTCATCATCTATGATGTTAACTTTTTTTGAAATATTTTTTTGCATCTATCGGGCGCGAGAAAAGTGCGAAAATTCAATTTTTCGCATAACAATTATTGTCGTAACAAGATACGTTTGGTTCTCATTACACTCATCGCAGCTCTTCCCTACAGAAACGCAGATTTTAAAAAATTGAAAAAAATAGAAGCGTGCGTTTTTTAAGCATTTTTATTCTTCCATAAATTAAAAAAAACTTATAAAAAATATAAATGGATCGGATTTGGATCAGAATTATATAAAATTTTGCATCATTTTCTTTAAATTCAATTCTCTTATTATATATATATATATATATATATAATTTTTCTTTATGCAAGCTTTTTCTTTTGAATCTTCTTATTTTCATTAATATTATTTATTACTTTCTCCAAAGATTTACGGACTCGGTTTCCAAAGTTGGAAGCCTCGGTTTTTATCGCTCAGGGCCTTTCCAGTCATCACGCAAATCCTTTAAGCTCATTTTACAATGACCTCGCTACTAAAGAAAGGTCTTGAAATATCCTCAATTTTGCATACACTGACATTTAAATTTAAACGAGAGTGAGTGGTCCAGATTAGCAGGAATCATAAAAATATATACTCGTTCTAATTTTAATGATGATATTTAATAATCATGACATTATGAGGTTCCCCAGGGAGTGTTCATTAATTACGTAACGTTTTTTGGGGTTGGGGGACCTGGACAATCTTTGAAATCCTTAACTAGCGAGAGAAGGCATTTCTGATGCAAGTTTTATCTGTCTAATTTTGTTAAATATGCCAATTATATAATAATAAAATATAGGAAAATATAAGAAAACAATAATGAAATCTAGCTTATATCTGCAATATTTTATATTACATACATCCAAAAAAAATAGGGTCGAGGTGTTATCCATTTTCAAACACACCTTCCATGAACTCTCGAGGAATCCCTGGAAATCCTTGCAAACTTTTGAAATTCAGTGAATTCGTTTTAAAATTGTATATATTCCTTAAAGTTTTTTTTAACCATCCCCAGAAAAAACTGGGATTACAAACGTTGCAAGTAATTCTTCAAGAAAGGTAATAGTCAGCTGATCACACTAAAATAAGGTAAACTTGCGTAGTTACAAGTCTGTAACGTGCTGCCGCTAACGAAATTCGTCGGAGCTATCTGCGACTCACAGAGGAAAGTTTGCCTCAGCTTGGCGTAGGGTAAGGAGGGGCAGCGCCGACCTGTTGGAAAATGCTGACTGCGTATAACGTCAATATTAATAAACAATTTTAATTCTACTTTGCATTAAATAAATATATTTTATTATAGAGATAGTGCTACTTACGCAAATCTTGAAAATTGGCGTTGCAAAGGGAAGTTATGCAGCAAACACTTTTGAGAACGAAAGAATGGAAGATCGGCTGGCAGAAATATAAAGTTTCCAACATTAATGGCAATACTTACAGAAAAATTTTATAAAAATTTATATTTTGAAAATTTTATATTTTGATAGATCAATCATTATTTTATCGCGTAATTATTTTTTGTTCGAAAAATGATAGGTAATGTAGTACAGCCATTTATCTTCTGGGCTACTAGCAAGAAAAAAACGTACTTATTGCAATACATACAAACCATATACGGTACGGTAGAAACCTTTGCGTGTGGTCCACCTCTAGTAGAATGTCAACGACTAAAAAGTTATATCACAGCTATAGCTATTTTTGTTCAAAATAGGTTATTCTTCTTGCTAGATATGCTTAAAAAGTCATTTTTCCAGTGCATAAAATGACACCACCAAAGCGAACCATCATATTTTCCCATCTTAGAGATGTTTTGACTTTCATAATAAGCCTAGGTCGCCTTTACTGCCTGGAGGGGGGAGAAGAGCCAACAAAATACAGCTTTTTAGAAATAATTCATTCATCATTGTCTGTTATAACTGGCCGGCGCTTCTCCTCCTTATCCTACCCACCTCGCATTTACACTATTTAGCCATTTATCTGCAACATTTCGTACCCTCAGTTTTTGCGGTGCAAATTTCTTGAAATCATCTGAAATTCCGTTGAAGCTTTCTAACTCTTAAGAAATTCTCTAAAAATCCATGGATATACTTTGGAATCTTTTGAAATTTCATGAAATTTTTTGACATCACGTGAACTGATCACAATACTTTTGTATCCTTTAAGATTCTTTAAAATCCTTTGAAATCTTTGCTATTTTTTGAAACCCCTTCAAAATAACTAAGATCCGTGAAAAACTTTGTAAATCGTGTACAAACAGTGCAAATCCCTTAAAATTCTTTGAGATTCTGTGAGATTTTTTTAATCCCTTGAAATCGCTTTTAAATCTCTAAAATTCCCTCAAAATTTCCATAAACAAAAGTTTGGAAATCCCTTAATTTTTTTAGTTTATGTGAAATCTTTTGCATTCCTTTGAATCACTTGATATATCCAAAGTTCCATAAAAATTTCTTAAAATCGATATAAAATCCTAAAAGCTCTATAAATCGTTATTTATATGTAGAAATTCAATGAAAAATTTCGATTCGATTCTCATAGACTTATCATTTGTGTCTTGAAAAGCTTAAAGTTTCATCCACGAATCGTAAGGTGCAGAGAGATTAATGCCACTTTGGAAAACCAGATTTACTATCTCATCTAGAAAAAATCGTGTGACACCTAACAAAGTCACCTTCCAGAGCGGTGTCTTTCAGGGCGGCTTCATGAGCCCACTCTTCTTTCCCCTCACATTATTGCCACTATCTCTAGCACATCGCCATTTCCAGGAGTACCTTTGCGGCAAACCTGCAAATCGAAAGCACAAGGTCACCCATGTATTTTACATGGATGATCTTAAGATTTATGCTAAAAATAAAGATCAACCACATATAGCTCGAGGGATTTTCGAACGATATACTGAGGAAATAGGAATGGAATTTGGGTTAGACAAACGCACCAAGGTTTATTTAAGGCGAGAAAAACCTAATGGAATCTCTGAAGACCCTGAGCTAGACGATAGAACCGCTACACGACACCTTTGCGTTGGAGAGACTTATACATACCTGGGCGTGTCATAGAGCCGCATTCAGGATGTGACATCTATTAAAGATACTCTTCGAAGCAGATATAAACGGCTTCCAAACTGTCAGCGAGGAACAAAGTATCTGCAACGAACATGCTTGCGATCCCGGTAGTACACTATTCATTTGCAGTGGTTCCATGGACGAAGAAGAAGCCTTTATATCAGGACAAGAATGTTTATGCGCATAAACAAAAGCATGCATCTTAAGTCTTCTATTCCACGGCTCTACATCTCACGCTGTCAAGGTGGTCACGGAATATTGAATATTGAATGTCTTCACAACAGAATTATTTTGGGTACAGCACATAGAGTCGCAAATGGAAGAGATCCTCTTCTTAAAATGGTCAGGAAGAAAGAAGAAGGGGGCAAAGGAGCGTTTTTCTACAAAGCAGAGGAGGAGGCTGCTGAAACACTCGGACTTAACTACAGTATCAGGAGTGAGCAGAATGCATAAAATCTTATCTATCTCGAATTCTCACTCTTTAAAGTCCGGATTCAGAAGGCACAGGAGAAACACTTTCGTAAACAGAGCCATGATAAGAGGATGCACGGCATCTTCCACAGAAATGAGGAGGATCAGTCAATATCGTGTAAGATAACTTTTGCTTTCCTTAAATCACCCGGATTGAAGTTGGGCACGGAGGGCTTCATTTTGGCATGTCCAGATGGTGTCATTTCCACCTTAACATACCGTCTCCACATTTTGAGCCAAGACATTCCCGGTGATAGCTGCAGGGCGTGCCATGCACATCCCGAGCTTCTAGGACACATACCATCTAGTTATCCAACTCATGAGGGAACGACCTACATAAAGGCATAATGCGGCACTAGGAGTGCTTCATTATCATCTCTGTCACTCTTACGGCATTAACCTTAACATCGCTCCGCTTGACGCTCCTGGGGAAACAGAGTTATTTTCGAGAATGAGAAGTGCCGCATATACTGGAACTTTATATTGTCGACAATTGTTTCTGTTGCACACTCGAGGCCTGACATAGTTCTCCTTGAGTTCGAGAAGCGAACCATGTTCGTTATCGAATTTTCGGCACCAATTGACAAAAACATCATTGCCCAGGAGAATGAAAACGAAGAGAGTTATAGAGACCTTACAAGGGAGTTGCGGCGAGTGTACCCGGAATATTCTCTTCAATTAATCTTCCTTATTATCGGCGCTCTTGGAGGTGCCAAGCTCCACTGGTTAATAGCCTCAAAAGCATCCATTCGTGTGAACAATATGCTAAATCGCCTATCTCGCGGTCGTGAGACGTGGTTAAGGCTGAAATTTTACCGCGATTTCGCTGGGATCCGGTGCAATTTTTCAGATTAGCACCGGCTCCCGGCGAAATCCTGCGGAACAGCCCCGTACGAAGCTTTTGCAAAAAAGTGTGTGTGTGTGTGTGTGTGTTAAAATGTTGTGAGAAGCTTAAGATGGTTACTGCCCAACATGTCGAAGCCATTTTTGGTTAGAGTTGGATTATATATTTTTTGGAAAATTTTTTCACGGCACTGTCCCGGTATATATCATCAGCCACGGGCGCATTTTTATAATGCAATTATGTGAATTATTATTATATTATATTTTATTCAAAGCTTTTACTCAGGTCTGAACATTCCCTGTCATTTTATCGCAGATTTGTTGGCATATATGTCATGTTCTCAGTCATACCAACCAAGATAATAAATAAAAAATCTCTAGTGATTTTGGTTACTAATCGTTCGAGTTGGTGGGTATTAGCTTTTTTCGGTAAGTATGACCGAAAAAATGTGAAACTTTTAGCCAAATCTATCAAAGAGTTTTTTACAAAAAAAATATTTCACTAAGATAAGCATTTTTCTATTAAAATACATGTAAAAATTGAAACTTTGACAAGTGTTTATCGAAAAACTGTGAATTTTTTTTAGTTTTTTCTTTGAAATTTTTCCTCTGCAGGTTCAAAAATACAATATATTCTTGGGCGCACAAGTCAAAAAAAGTTATTTGAACGTTTTAAAAACTTTTTAATGATGTCCTTTCACTTTTATGCCAACTCGGTAAATTGTTGAAAATTAGCCCGTTTTGGTTAAACTCATTCGTTTTTTAGTTAAAATCAAAATATTTTTTGGTTAAAATATCAACTATAACATGTTTTGTTGAGAATTCCTTTTTTATATATACAACTGTTTTGTAGAAAATTCGTATTTTTGGTAAAAAATTAATTTCTCGGCTGAAAATTACTTGATTAAAAAAAATTCTTGATTGAAAAATGACTTTCTTATTTCGAAAATTCTTCTTTTCTGGTTTAAAAGTCAACTGGTTTCTCAAATATTTGAATTTATAGCTTGAAAAAATAACTGGTTTGTTAAAAATTCGCCTATTTGGGTAGAAAACTAATCTTGCATGTTGAAAATTCATCTATTTGGTTGAGAATTCATATATTTTGTCAAAAGTTGACTTTTTTGGTTATGTTCAAATGGCTGAAATTTGGTTATTATTGAAAAGTAATATTTTTAATTGAAAATTTAACTATTCCGTTTTTGGTTGAAAAATTACCTTTCTTAGTTGAAAATTCGTCTTTTGTTAGAAAATTAATATTCTAGGTTGAAACTTCATCTTTTTATGTTATGTTAAATAGAGTTTTGACGTTATTTTCTCGACTAGCATAGTGAAATAGTTTTCTCACAATGGAATAAAGATCTACTAGTCTAAACCAAAAAAGTTTATGGTACTGAACTGTAAAAAAATTCTTAAAAAATGCAACTATGTTGTTGAAAGTTTAAACATTTTGTTGAAATTTCAACTTTTTTGTTAAAGACATCTTTTTTGGTCGAAAAGTGAACTGTTTTGTTGAAAATTCTTTATTTTAGATTAAACATTTATCTTTTATGATAGAAAAGTCATCTTTTTTTTAATTGTTGTTTTTTTAGCTTGAAAATGCAACTACTAAATTTTCTTGTAGATAATATGGCTATTTGATGTCTCTACAAGAATTTAAATTCTATTTTTAGATCAGAGAAGTATCACATGTTATAAAACGTAATATGCGAATACTCCCTATTTAGTAAAAATAAAAAATCTTACGCAAGAACTGGGAGGGGGGTTCAAGTGTCAAAAATAATTCTCACGTATTTTATAGACGTTCCCTTAGATGTGTTTTCTGATTGAGATGACGGTTAAAGAGCTAATCTAGGACAGTGTCCTGTGTTCAGGTTGTGGGTTGCGTTAAGAATACATTGGCGCCGCCGCGTGCAACTTAAACGATGTCGCGAATCGCAGATGACATAACTTATAAACGTAAACCTAAGCACGTTGGACTTAAGACTGACATAATAGAGGCCGTTGCCATTGCATAAGTTTGCCGAGAGAACAGTAATTTACTAGCTATTAGAATGTGCGAGGCATCCAGGAGTTATGTTGTTTCAGTGTTTTAATTATAACCATTTATGGTATAGATTAAGCCCAAACATTATGCGGTTTAATAAAAATGAGTTGGTGGTTCATTTTCGAGGAGAAAAAATAAGCCATATGAAGGGGGGGAAGTTTTTTTTCATTGCAGAGATTACAGGTCTTCAATTGTTCAGTACTTCAATTTTAGGTAAAAAAGGGATTTTTCCGAAAAAGGGGATTAAAAGGGGATTTTAATTTCTCATTGAAAACTTTTTATGTCATATGGATATACCCAAAATATAACGATAGTCAACCCATAACACTGAAAATGCCCTTCGCTTAAAGCGGAACACTACATTCGTTCGCTCCGAACATAAACAGACAGGGCCGCACTAACGATTTCTGCTGGATTTGTAGGTATGACGTAACCTGATGCAACCAACGCGCTGAGTGCGGCCTTCCTGTTTTTGTCACGCTTCACTGAAAAAAATATTAGTTGGGACAACTAATAAAATTGTTGGGGCAAATATTTTAAATATTAAATAATATTCCTGCTATTTAGTTAGTTGTGAGAACTATGTTTGTCAGTTGGGGCACGATTAGTTGTCGTTACTATCTAATAAGGTAGACTAACTACTTCAGTTTGTCAAAACCACTATGCGGAAGTAGTTGATCTCACTAATACAGTTAGTCATATCTACTAACGTGGGTATACCTAGTTTCTTTTTGTTACCCACCTTTGTATTTGCAGATGCACTCTGTAGGTTAGGATTTCCAGTAAGACTTACCATGGAACAGATTTGATTTTACAACATACATACCTTCAAATGCTTCGATATATAATTCCTGAAGCCTAAACTTTCCAGCACTTTTCATAATCCCATCATGTATACAAAAAGGAGACATCAAGTGAACAGCTAGTTATGACGTCCATGTCCGAACGTTCCTTGTCATTTTATCGCAGATTTGTTGGCATCCTTGTCGCATTCTCAGTCGTACCAACCAAGATAACAAATAAAATAGTTACGCCAACTACTTTTATTTGTTAGAAAAGTTAATCAGTGGTACAGATGACTAAAGTATTAGTAACTCTGCCTAACAAAATATTCCTAACTTAAATTAGTTACAATAATTACAAACGGTTTCCTAACATGACTATCTCATTAGTCGGCGTTACTAACTGAATAGTTGTAAGATCCAATTAATGCTTTAATAATAAAAAGGTATTAGCCCCAACCATTAATTTTTCTCAGTGTTGACTGAGCCACTGACTCTCCCTTCGACCCCGCGGCTCTTAAATTAAGAAACAGCAGAAAAGAAAAATTGTGATATTTACAGCAATTTCAGAATTATCTTTACCTGCATCACAAATTAACTTCACATGTTAAGATTTACCCACCATATTGGATGGTCAGCTTTATTGAATCATCTTTTTTTTCGAAGCAAAAAAATCCAACTTTATCTACTTAAAAATTTCCAGCAAAAAAATTAAATTCTGTTTTTGTAATCAGGGGAGGAAGACCCCCCCCCCCCTTAACTATGGGACAGGCATATTTAATTAACCGCCCACTTATGGTACCATAATATCGTAATATAATATTCATACATTACATGTATTTATTATACTGCGGGTTTGATATTAAATACAAATTTCCACAATAATATTGGAATAGGAATAATATGATAAGTATGATATATATACAAACAGACACACACACAGGCATACATATATATATAATTAAAATTTTGTCATAAGGACAACAACAGGATTTTGCCGGGATCGGGTGCTAATCTGAAAAATTGCACCCGATCCCAGCGAAATCGCGGTAAAATTTCAGCCATACCTGCACCCTGAGGACGAATGGATGCTTATCAAGCTTATCCAGTGGAGCTTGGCACCTCTAAGAGCGCCGATGATAAGGACGATTAATTTAACAGAATATTCCGGGTACAATCGTCGCAACTCCCTTACAAGGTCTCTATAACTCTCTTTCTTTTCATTCACCTTGGCTATGATGTTTTTGTCAGCTGGTGCCGAAAATTCGATAACGAACATGCTTCGCTTCTCGAACTCAAGGAGAACTATGTCAGGCCTTGAGTGCGCAACAGAAACAATTTTCGAGAATATAAAGTTTCAGTGTATGCGGCACTTCTCATTCTCGACAATTCACTCTATTTCCCCAGAAGCGTTTAACGGAGTGATATTAAGCTTAATGCCGTAAGAGTGAGAGAGATGGTAATAAAGCACTCTTAGTGCCACATTGTGACTTTGGATGTAGGTCGTTCTCGCATGAGTTGGATAACTAGATATTATGTGTCCTAGATGCTCGGGATGTGCATGGCACGCCCTGCAGCTATCATCGGGAATGTCTTGGCTCAAAATGTGGCGACGGTATGTTAAGGTGGAAATGACACCATCTTGACGTGCCAAAATCAAACCCTCCGTGCCCGACTTCAATCCGGGTGATTTAAGGAAAGGAAAAGTTATCTTACACGATATTGACTGATCCTCCACATTTCTGTGGAAGATGCCGTGCATCCTCTTATCATTGATCTGTTTACAAAAGTTTTTCTTCTGTGCTTTCTGAATCCGGGCTTTAAAGAGTGAGTACTCAAGATAGATACGATTTTATGCATTCTGCTCACTCCTGAAACTGAAGTTAAGTCCGAGTGTTTCAGCAGCCTTCTCCGCTGCTTTGTACAGAAACGCTCCTTTGCCCTCTTCATGCTTCCTGACCATTTTAAGAAGAGGATCTGTTCCATTTGCTACTCTATGTGCTTTACCCAAAATAATCCTGTTATGAAGACATACAATATTCAATATACCGCGACCACCTTGACGGCCTGAGATTCGTTTATGCGCATAAACTTTTGCGTCCCGACATCAAGGGATCTGAGCCATAGAGAGCATCTGAGCTGACATCTCGGAAGATCAAATCTGCCGGATGATTTTCAAGGTCAAATGGAGGTAAGGCCCTTTTCTTAAACTAGAACCCC
Organism: Druon quercuslanigerum; assembly: GCA_010014905.2. Classification (NCBI taxonomy): domain Eukaryota; kingdom Metazoa; phylum Arthropoda; class Insecta; order Hymenoptera; family Cynipidae; genus Druon; species Druon quercuslanigerum. The sequence goes on along the minus strand of JAAAKG020133672.1, from coordinate 13,966 downwards.
TATTTTTGACTGCGGATTTAAAAAAAGCGGGAAATTTCAAGTCAAAAATGACCTGTAGAAAAATGGTTTTTGTGACCTTGGAAAGGTAAAAAATTAAGGTCAAATGTCTGCGAAGCGACCACATGCCCTTTTTCTTAATTGTCTTGGTTTTTCGGGGTAAACAAACGTTCAAGATGCTTTACAAAAGTCAATGAAATGTTAAGGTTTACATCACCTGGACTATCATGACCTTCAGGTCCATTTTGAAGGTCATTTGAAGGTAAAGACGATTTTTCTAAGATTGAACTCTGAGCCCGGATGAATTTTTTAGTGGACTTTAGGCTGTGGATTGTTATCACAACACCCCCTGAAACACACCCAGACAGCAACAATCATTTAGGATAAGATGTAAAGACTGTGACTATGTAGTTACAAAAGTGAAAATCTTGAAAATGTCACTTCTCTGTGACTAGTTACAAAAAACAAGACACTTTGTCCTTACTTTACCGATTTTTGGATCAACATGAACAGCTGCTAGAACAGCTACAGTTCGTGCATCATTTTCAGTGTTCACATGATGTCGGAGTTTACGAAAAAGAATCCCATGGCGAGCTCTTCCAGTCAAAGTACTTATGGTTTAATTAGTAGGATGTCTTCTGTCTGAAAACCGTTCAGCGTAAAGTCTTGATTCAGCGTCGTAGTTAACGTGACATCCCCCTAAAATTAGTATCATATCAACGATTTTAGTAGGTAAGTAATCAACCGTATTGCGAAATTTCTTTTGAAACTATTAAAGTATCACAAAAATTGACAATACCTCATTTTTTCCAATTTTCAATGATTTAAATTACAAATATGAAATCGGCAGCATTTAGAACTTTGAAATAATAAATTTTTCCTGCATGAAGCTCCGAAAAAGTTTATTATTTCAATAAACAAAAAAGCTTAAAACCCAATGGTAATGAGCCCGAAAGAAATATCAATATTAAGGAAACAAATGCCTTGCGGTAGAGTGTCAACCACTCTAACGAAAAATAAATGCCTGCCACTACACTGCGATCGGTCAGGATCAAAATGATGCACGAGCTGTAACTGTTCTAGCAGATGTTCATGTTGATCCACAAATCAGTACTCGACAAATTGAAAAAGAGATAGGAATACCACAAAGTGCTGTATCAAGAATTTTAAGATCTCTGAACTATCATTCTTACCACAGTACTCTAACGCAAGCCTTAAGGCCCCATCATATTTTAGCGATTATTAATTTGTCTCAATGGGCTTTGCAAATGGTACAGAATGATCCTAGTTTTTATCGATATGTACTTTTCTCAGATGAAAGTAAATTCTACAGCGACGGAAATAACTGTCATTATTGGTCGGACGAAAATCCTCACTAGTACAGACCGATGGATCATCAAAATCGATGGAGTGTGATAGTGCGGTGCTATTTGTACTATTTGCCTGTGCTATTGGAGAACGTTGACTTAGCAACAAGACAAAGAATGTGGCTTTCACCCTCCGCCACATTTTGTTCTCATCGTGCGTGAGTTTTTGAACTTAAATTTCAATGGGAGATGGATTGCAAGAGGAGGTCCATTCTAATGACCCCCTGCTGATCAGATCTAACATTAAATGATTTCTTTTTGTGGGGTTATATTAAAAATGTAGTTTTTGCTCAGCGACCCACAATAATGAAGATCTGATGGAATGGATTCGGGCAGCTTGAGCAGTTATCTCTCGAGAAATTTTGCTGAAAACTGTGGACGGTTTTGAGAGACATCTAAGTTGTGTTTTCAAGCCAATGGAGAGCACGTCAAACAGTTACTTCGTGGCTGATTGTAACACTGGCAGCAATGGTGAGAGGCAAGGGGAACTCACGACAAAAAAGTACCCCAAAGGAAACAGAACTTACTACGTCTACGCCGTTGTTTCTGAGAGAAGTGACATTGTCAAGCTTGTCACTTTTGTAACTACATAGTCATAGTCTTTACATCTTATTTGAAATTATTGTTACTGCCTGGCTGTGTTTCCGGCGGTGTTGTGATAACAATCCACAGCCTGAAGTCTACAAAAAAATTCATCCGGACACAGAGTTTAATCGAAGAAAAATCGTCTTGACCATTAAATGACCTTGAAAATTGACCTGAAGATCATAATAGTCGAGGTGATATAAAGCTTATCATTTCATCGACTTTTGTGAAGCATCTTGAATGTTTGTTTACCCTGAAAAAGGAAGCCAATTCAGAAAAAGAGCATCTGTTCGTTTCTCAGACATTTGACCGTAATTTTTTAACTTTCCGAAGTCTCAAAAGGCAGTTTTCCAAAGGTAATTTTTGACGTGAAATTTCCCGCTCTTTTCTAATCCGCAGTCAAAAATAGGAGTTCTCATTTAAGAAAAGGGTTTTTACCTCAATTTGACCTTGAAAATTGACCTCGAGGTCAAAATTGATAGTACAGTCGAACGTCCTCCTCGGTCCTGGTCCACCTTTGTCCGTACCATTTCTTTTTGTAGACAAAGTATTTCAGAATATAAGCCAAAAGGAGCGGTGAATATGGCTGGCTCCTTATGTAGAACAGAATGGCTCTAATATGGTCCTAATGAATGGATAATTGGAAATATGATAGAAAAGTTTAATGGGTGTGCGTAATAATGTAGAATTTTCATGATTTTAAAACAATTTTCCCCGCAAGGCTGATAAATATGACATTTATAAATTTTATGTCTTAAATTATCATACTTTTTTCCTGTAAGTAGTAACGTCTTTTCTGTTCGGCCTTTTAGAGCACTTCCTTTATGAAATCCCATTCAGTGGTATACCACTGAATGGGATTTCCAGTGTATATCCGAAGCAAACACGAATCAGAGGGACAAATCCAAAATATAGTTACGGCTTTCCCGTATTTCACGGCAGATTTTTGTGTTTAAATATTTTGTAGACAGTTTTGAAAAACATGCTGATCACCACAGCATTTTCTAGTGATTTAAAAAAAAAAATTAATAACATGTTCCACAATATAGATAAAGAACAGAATATGAAAATGCTCATTTTTGCACTTGTTAAATGTATTTTTAGCAGTTGATAGTTTTTTATTCCTTATTTTCTTTAGATTTTTTCTAGTTTATTCATTCATTTTGAGTAGTCTGGAAAGAAATAATTTTAAAAGCACAAAACATCACTTTTTGAAAAATCTTCTTTTTTTGCTTTTTATTTCATTGGGCAATTAAATTTGTTTCAAGCGTATTTCTATATTTTGAAAGCTTTTTGATGTTTAAAACATTTTTTAAGGTCAACTAAAAAGTTTATAGTGTAAAAAACATTAATAAAAATAATTAATCTTCAAGAATAGAACAAAATTATAAAGATAACAATTTTTTAACTACCCAGTGCGCTAACATATAAAATCAAGCCATATAAAATTCAAATTCAAATTAATTATACTTGATTAAAGAGAGTCTTAATGTACTCTACGTTTTACATATTATATTTTCGATTTTTAAAATTTTGTTTCAGAAAAGAAAACTAACATATGTTTCTCTGATACGGCACGTTACGTATTTTATTACATATTTGAAAAGCATTAACAATTATTCAGTAATCCTATTTACTTATCGCAGGCTTATTTTCAGGCCTTTCCCTATATTTCCTTCCTTTCTCCTTTTCCTCATTTTTGTGTTTAACTGTGAACTGAATTAATATAAAGCAATAAAAACATCCAACTATTTTAGTTTCATCCATTTTAGATTATTAAATCAAATTTTTTGTAAAAAATGGTATTCATGGCTTACAAATTCAAAGATTGGGTTCAAACTGTTTTATTGTTTTGTCTGAAGAATATATTTTAGTTAAAAATCCAAATATTTGGCTGTAGAATTCATCGTTTTGACTTAACAATTTAACAATTTGATTGCAATTTTGATTATTTCTCGACTGAAGAATCTTTTTTGGTTAAAAATGCAACTATTTTGTTGAGAATTCATCTCTTTATATAACTGGGCAGTTTTAAAATCCAAATTAAATATTTTTTGGTCAAAAATTGAACTACTTGAAAAAAACTTGGACGAAGTTATTCATTTTTTTATGATTCATTATTTCATTTAAAGATTTATTTCGTTGGTTGAAAATATACCTATTTGGTTAAATTTCAACTATTTAGTTGAAAATTAAAGTTTTTGTTAAGAAGTAATATTTTTAGGCTTGAAAATTCATCTATTTTGCAGAAAATTTGTATCAAAATAAAAATAAAAAATAAAAAATAATTAAATAAATAATAAAAAATAATAAAAAATTAATAAATAATAAAAATAAAATAAAATTTCGTATGAAAAGAAACTGTTTTGTTGAAATCTCATTATTTTGGCTTGGAAATTGTCTCTTCGCTTTAAAAAAATCTTTTTTGGTTAAAAAGTAAAACTATATTTTAACTGAAAATCCAACTATTTGGTTTAAAGTTGAACTACTTTATTAAAAATTCATTGTTTTGGCTAAAGATTCGCCATTTTAATTGTAAATTCATCTATTTGGTAGGAAATTAATGTCTTCGGGTGAAAATCCGTCTGTGTAAGTAAATTCAACTGTTTTTTATTTATTATAATACTATGTTTTAGTTAAAATATAAACTATTGCATGTTTGATTAAGAATTTACCTTTTTGGGTTGAACATTCAACTATTTGGTTAAAAGTTGAACTATTTTATTGAAAATTCATATTTTTGGTTGGAAAATTCAACTTTTTTTAGAAAATACATCTTTTTGAATTGAAAACGGATTAATCTAATTAAGCAATCAACTATTTTGTTCAAAATCGTATTAATTTGATGAATTTGAATGTTTTTTATTTAAAATTAAAATCTTTTTTGGTTGGAATGTCAACCATTACATTTTTAGTTGAAAATGCATCTTTATTTATGGAAAATTAAACTGATTGGTTGAAAGTTAAATCAATATGCTAAAAATTATTTTTTGTTTTTGAAGATTCGCAATTTTAGTTGAAAATTAATCTTGGTTGATAATTTAACTATTTGGTTAAAAAATTAATCTATTACGTTCAAAATACAATATTTCTATTTGAAATATTCGTAATTTTAAGCTTTTTATTTACAATGGCATATAAGTACCTACATTCATTTTATTTTATAAAAAAATGTATTCCCCTATTTAAGTGAAAAATCTTCTCATTTCCCCAATTCGTAGAGCATTTTGGCCTGTGTAGCTTGTTACCCCAATAAGAAGTTTTTTGATTTGCAAATACAGAATTGATTTATCTTTCGTCTTTAGTGGCTTAATTGTTCTAGGATATTATATCCGAGATTCAGGAGGCATCCTCGGTGAGTCTATTAGGTATAACGAAGCCATGTAAGTGCTAAGTGGCGTAAGGTCATTCCCACAGTCACACTATTTAGATCTAAAATAAGACTAAATGCTGTTTTTGTCTGAATCAGCTAAACTACAAGTGTTGTGAGTGGTTTCTGCTCTTTGTGATTTTTCACTGATTTTGGGGAACAATATTTGATTTATATACATATAAATAAATATTATACATTGAAAATTCTAACTACGTACATTCAATGGAAAGCGTGATAATGACAAATAGCTAAATAGAAATTTTTGTAAATGCTGTGTTTAAACGTTTTTAGGCGGTTTTTAAGATTATTTATGGAGCAATATTTGGAATATATAAAAATAATTTCTATTTTCACTGGAAAGAAATGAACCATTTCATTTTTCCTTTGCCAAAAATAAAACAATTTTGTTTGCATTTGGTATATCCTAGGAATTAATTTAATTGCTTTCCTAGTATTTTCATATCTTTAATCTATATAGAGCATAGGGACACATGCGTCTATATATTTATCAGAATTTTATATTTCAAAGCCTATCCCAGTAAGAGTTTATTATTTACGATGTAAAATTTAATTTTTGATCTTTATTGAGCTTTCATTCTCTTTTGGATCAAAAAGTGGTGCCTTGATATTTAGTGTGTTACTAAGGTTTAAACATTAAATATACGACTAATAATTTATTTGAATAAATAAATAATATGCTTTAGACATAGTATTGTTTAGAAAATGTGTAGTATTTAAGTATAATTTTTACATAATTAAAAAAAGGATCAATTTCATCGAACTGGTCTAATAAGTACGAGGAAATTATTATCAAAATTATTATTTTATTTCTAAAACTATAATTTAGTTCGCTATTAGTAATTGCCTTTTTATAGATCATGACTTCGAAAATTTTCAAGGTTATATCACTCTTTCCGTCATCACGGATGTTCAAAGTCCTTAAATCATTATTGGTCCAGAAATTCTGCACTGTACAAAAAATTATGAATATAAAAAATATATAAATCGATCCTGCTGATGCTGGTAAGAACTTCTTCGAAATTCATTGCGAATATGAGAACACAATATTAAAAAGAATACAAAAGCAGCTTTACGTCGTTTTTTTTTTCACAGAGAAAAAAAACTCGTAAAATTTACTGAATTGTCTATCAAAGTTTATGTTACTAGTCTTAAGTTAATGTAAAGACTTAAAGAAAAACAAAACAACGAAAGTTATATTTTTACTAAAAAGAGGGTCGGACACAAATTCGATGTGATAATATTATTTATACTTTACTACCATCATCAATCGAGCGCGTGTACTTTTTTGATTTGAAGGGAAAAATCATCTTAATGTAAAATACAAAATTTCGAATAACCGTTTTTTAAGTTTATTTGCTTAATCATTTTTAAGGTTTAATTGATCCAAGAAATAAAATTTGTTAACGAAGAAGTTGAATCGGCAATAGAAAAATATGAATTTTAAACCAGTTGCATTTTTAACAAGAAATCTGAAATATTTCGCAAAAGAGACGAACTTTCTATAAAAGAGTTTATTTTTTCAGCCCTAAAACATGAATTTTCAATAACAAAAAATTAATTTTTAACCAAATAGTTTAATTTTTAACCAAATAATGGATTATCTACCAAAATGAATCAAGTTGTTCAATTTGAACGAAAACAGGAGATGAATTTTGAAAAAAACAACAAGAATTTTCAACAAAAAAAGATTTTGCGGCCAAGAAACAAAATTTTAGGCAAATGATAAATTGAATAAAAAAATAATATTTAATACAAAATAAAAGTTTGTAATAACTATTTATTTTTTTGATTTATTTGTTTATTTGCTTCAAAGTCATATAAATATAATTTTCCAGGGCATCTCGAGAAAATTCAAAAAGATTTTCGAAGATCTTAGATAAGTCAAAACTATATTTAGGACTTTTTGCCGCTTGGAAAAATAAAAATAAAAATATTTTCTATAATTTCAGCATTATTTTAAAGTTTTAAATCACTGTTAATCTCTTTAAGTAATTATTTTAAATATTCTCAAAAAACAACAATCAAAAAACAAAATTTATCAATCTTGAAAGATTACGAAATTACAGAAATAATTAAAATAAGTTTAAGAGATATTTAAAAGTCTTTATTAATACACAAATAATTATAAACCTACAAAGATTTTAACAAATTTAAAACTAAATGTAGATTTTTAAAGATTTCGAACCAAAAAAATTAAACTCTTTTTAAAGAATTGAATTTGAAAGATATCGAGAGAATAAAAAAATTGTCAGGAGATTTCCGGAGAATTTTTTAATGATTTTTTGTTTCACAAAACTTATTCTAAAAAATAAATTTTTTTCAATATTTTAGGAAAAATTTGAATCTTTTTAAAAAATAGGATTTCAAAAGTTATTGATCATATTTTTAAAAACTTATTGCATTACTTATATCTTCTTTATATCTTCTTTATAATCGTCTACATTCTATTTCAAAAATTTAGGAAATCATTTAAAACATATTTTACAATGTTTTAAAATTTTTTCTTGAAATTATTTTTTCAGAAAAAAATGTAATTAAATTTTCCCTAGAATTTTAAGAGAAAGTTTGTATTATTACAAAAACCTTTAAAATCCTTTTAAAAAACTTAACAATTTTATTTTAAAATCTTAAAAAATCTACATTTTGTTTCAAATCTGCCGGTATTAGTATTTTTTTGGTAACCGGTACTAACATTTTTTGTATCGTTACCTTCAGTCTATACATTTCGTAAACTAAGGTATTTTAAGTTTTTGTCCGTAAGTTCACTTTTCCCATCTCCTTGAATACGTAAAATGTTTAAAAATTATAATCTGTTAGCATAATATTGCGGACAGAATTATTCCCCAATATTTAAAAAAAAAATCTAAAATTACAATTTTCTCTTTTATCCATAATGTTTAGAAATATTGAAACATAAGTTTCATTGTCAAATAAAATCACTTAATTGGAAATTTATATTTACTAAATGGATTGCCAGAAAATTCTTAATCTTTATTAATTAAACCTCAAAAAGTGAAGTACAGGAATTAGAAGTAAATTTAGAAATTAAATTTTAGAAACAAATTTTGACAATTAAAATTCCTCATTCGGAAATTGCGATTGAAAAAATTCTAGAATATTTAGAATTATGAACTGAAAACAGCCACTTGAAGCAAATGTTACGCATTATGCAAACATTTTTTTGGGCTTTTTTGGATTCTATACATTCTTGAGCTCGAAGTCAAACTTGATATTATATTTATAATGTTTTTTAAGTGCAAATCAAGAGGATTTGCACCGCAAAATTTGCATGCAGATTCTTAAAAAATTTGGATCGGTAAATAGATAAAGCTCTTCAGGGTCATCTTAGCACAATAGACCCCCTCCAGTAAAACTATTGTACACCAGACCATTTAAATTCGTGGGTTTTACACTCTCTAATCTAGTCACATCTTGATACTTCCTTCAGGTGAACGCGAAGCTTTTTTGCCTTATAGACTTCGAATTTGAGTTACTTTTACTTTAAAAAAGTTTTATGTAATTTTAAAAAGTACAAACGCTTTAAAAACTTTATTATAAATTTCTTTTTTAATTTTAATTTCGTCCAATTCCATAAAAGTGAAAACTAGCGAGTTTAAAATTAGTGCCAATTGCAGATTTAATTATCGTGCTAAATTCAATTGCAAGCATATTTTGGATTGTTTAACTCATAAGGATTCAAATTTCAGAAGGATTTGTTAAAACAGGTGTAATCTGAAATTTCAAGAATGCTCGTAATTCACCTAATATTAGCTAACACCAACCTTGTAATCACACTTGCGTAAATAAATTGGTTCAAAAATAATAATTATGTCAGTGCTTTATTGTTTCTGATATGTCTACAGCATTTCAAAAATAAATTCTTCCAAATTCAAACGTTCAAAATGGAACAATTAAATTTTTACTCAATTTTCAAAAATTAAATATTTAAAATTGACAATGGTTTTAATTTAAAAAGCGACGAATAATAACTTGAATTGATCAAAGCTTTAGGTACCGTTAAAATTTAAAATTTGAAAATGGTACATTTTTGAATATTAAATTGATTTTACATTTTTTTAAAATAAAATTTGGAAAATTGACAATTATTTCAATTTTATATAATGATAACAATTCGAAAATATCTAAAAGCATAAAATGACAAAAAAAATTTTAAATGATGTGCCTTTTCAAATCGAGAATTTTTAGTGCTAAAAATTGTCCCAAATGAAAATTTTCAAAATTGAACATCTACGATTTAAAAGCATTGTACACCTTCAGATTCCTACTTTAGAACGAATATGATTAAATAAATTCACGTTATTCAGAATCATTAGTAAAATTTCAACTTGATGTTTTTTTAAATATAAAAATGTGGTTTTTAAACAAATTTGAATGAAATCTTGAAGAGGATTGTTTGCATTAATTGCACTTTTTGGGCTTCACACAAATCTGTGTTTAAATTTATAATGCCATTGTGTAATATAGGTCTTTCCATCTCTTGTCTGAAACTTTACGAATTCATGCTTTTTTATCATTCATTAAATGTCGCAATTTGACAGTGCGTTGCGTTACTTCATGGCGAGATAAGTAGACGAAAATATGCGAGTTAGCTCGGCCGTTATCTTCAAAATAGAAAAACTTAGCTCCAAAGTACATGTATGCTTTCATGGACCTTGAACCATAGAAAGAGATTTATAGAACATAAATATGTAGAAATCGATGAAAAATCCAATAAAAAATTGTATGTATTCAGTTTCATAAAAAACAAATTTTCAATCCAGAAAATAGGTCTTGTTTTAAGCCCAAAAATTGACTTAAGGGTGTTTTTTCAAACCAAACATCAGCCTTAATCTATAATTAAGTCTAAAAACGGACTTAATTTGAGGTGTAACAAAACGAGGGTGTAACAGAAACTAGAATTTTCTTCTTTGTTACATTTCCTAGAACTAAGCATATAAAACAATGGACTTGATCCCACAGCTAAATATCAAGCTAATATTTCTTCCATTACTATTGTTACAAGAGCTTTACCCTAGATATAAGAATCGAAAATAGCAAATTTTTCAGATGAAAATAAAGCCCTAATGAAAAGTTGTTTTATCTGGTATAGAATCACTGTATTTTTTGTTGCAAAACGCCCAATAAAAAACAAATAAAAGTTTTAGAAGGTTTTTTATCAATTTAGACATATGTACGACATACAATTACATATCATAGAAGTTTATCGTTTTATTCTGAAATTATCAGAATTTCCACGATTATTATAAAAAATGGTTTACCGCCATTTATAAGCAGTCCTTGAGGGAAATTTGTAATTTTAGTAGCATTACTGAACCTTAATTTTGCTTTGTATTTTCCGTCATGTAACAACTGTTCATTCACTGAATAATAGATACTAATCATGAAATACATTTATCTTGCAAAAGAGTAGGTAATCTCTCTTCAGGGTGTTATCTATCAGATGTATAAATGTCTATTCTAGCGAAAGATCTAATTAATTTAATATCAGGTACGAAATATGTTGTTTTTTATAAGAAATTAAGTGACACGTATTTTTTCATGTGAGAAAACAATTTTTTCCACGATATTACGCGTATTTGAATTTAAATTCACCAATTTTTTGTCAACTTTTTGCCTTCGATAAGGAAAAACTCTAGTGCTTTTTATCCTAGCTAAACTAGTTTTGTAGTCAGGAGACTGTTTTCATGAATTCAAATTTTCGAATGTTTCCAGGAAACATCTAAAGATTCAAAAAAATGTAGAATAAAAGTTTGTTAATTTAAAAAATGCATAAGCGAAAAAAGGTAGCATTTTACAGAAAATCTTGTTTTCATGTTTTCAAAATTTGATGAAAAAAGTATAGAAGACTTGCAATAATTAAGAAAAATACTGCTAATACAAGAAGGCTATCCTATCAGTCTTATGGGGACTAAACCATTTTTGTGGCAGAAAGATTTTTTTCCTGGAAATATAATTTTTTCGTAAATGATAAAGGAAATCATAAAAGAGCAGGAGGAATTGTTTGAACTTTTTCAGATGTTAGAATTTTTTGTATCTTTCGTTTTTCCGCTAAAAATGTGAAAATTCGATTTTATGAAAATAAATTCTGCAAACAAGTCGTTGACACATTATAATTTAACCCCTTTTTAATTTTTCCAAAAGATTTTGAAATAAGATGGTAAAACTCACTCTGCAGGATCCGATAATTCTTTGTAATGTATAAGTCCAAAACTCGGTCCAAAACGGAATTTAATTTATTAATTTTTTTTTGTTCAGCGCCTTAAACCATTAGGGGTGCTATAAGACAAACCCAAAGTTTTCAAAAAATATTCTGAAAATCAGCAGAGATTTCTTTATCATAGTGAGATTTTTTGGGACATCTCGGGAAGAAATTAATTATATGATATGACAATAAAATTTTCTTTTTTCAGGATGAGGAGGAGCGGTGCGAGGAAACGCGGAGTTGCTGAGGGAGATAAATTGATATTACTCCTTGTCGCATTAGCTCCTGTTCTCTGCTCCGCTGGAATCCTGGACCCGTGGCAATGGGCACGCAGTGATCGAATCGAAGTCAACATACCGTGGCTACCCTGTAATTATCCCAACGAATCGTCTCTTTCTTTCAATCGCAATTTTCTTTTGTATCGGGTGATTTGAAATTATGAAAGGAAACTCAGTGTACACTGAATTCCCGATATAAGCTCGGTTGCGGGCGTAACTTGCCTTTACCTTGATCCTAAATCGGGGCAATCCAAACGCAAACTGGCATGACAAGATTGCAACCAGATGCAACCAACGCGCTTTCGGCCCCGAAAATCCTCTTTTCACGAAAATAGAGGCCATCAGTTCTAGGCGTATCGTAATCCGAGGGGTCTTATAACGGGATTTGAGTGCACTACCTGAAAAAGATGGTTTTCTATACTACCTTAAAAATTGAAAAGATACATAAGTTCATTGTGACTCGAATTGAGAAAGGCAAGAGAAACTGTTTTCCCAAAGCACACTGATATCGAATAGAGTTTTTATTTATCTAAATACACTATTTGGATAAAAATAACATGCTCTTTTATATTTGACAACCAAAAATGGATTTTTAAAGACAAATTCTGTTATAAAATTCTCAAGATATTATACAAGTGCGTACAATACAAAAATACAAATAAAAGTAAGCGATTCTTTTTGTTTATAAATTCGCTTCGCAAACGGTTACTTTTACAATTGAAAAAGAACACAAAGTACATAAGGTTCTTTTTCATTTGCATTCTGATGACGCATTAGACGTCTCTCACAAGTTTATCGACCCGCAACGTGCTTTGTGTATATTTTCTCTTGTATTTCTCAATAATATCATATTTATTAACACATTTAGATGCAGCTTGCTCTTACGAATCCAATGAGACCAAAAACTCAATTTTTACGAAAATGTCACTTCTGTATCTTCTTCGTTTAGATAGCAAAAAAGAGGATGGCAGTATACCAGTCAGTAATAATATTACCTTCGTTAGTTTTTATGACTTCTTTAGACAAATTTCCTTGACTGACAGATATACAACTCTATAAAATATTAAATAGTTAACCAACAAATATGACCAGACTGCACTACATCAATTATAAGAATAAACATTGGGACATAATAACCCAAGATTACTCAACATTAGTTAATATTATTATTTTTATTATTATACATAGCTCATATATATATATATATATACATATCGGCATAATTAATACACGAAAAAATCAAAAAACTAAAAAAATAGCCCAATATAAATTTGCAACCTTTAAAGAAGTTTATTCTTCACTTTTAAAGATAAAATTCTTTTCCGGGTTGAGCTGAAATTTGATATCACGATTCATGCCTAAATTCTTTATCATTTTATACTAAAAAAACAAAAATTGTAATATTTTGCTCTGGCCTAGCCTACTGCACACAATTTATCAATATACAAGCTTTAAAAAAGATACCATAACTTTAACAGTATAATAACAATCGACTGTAAAGACGTCTTAAATGGTAAAATCAGTTTGCGGTCATTCCACGATGGAAATTTTCGGAACAAAGTTTAAGCATGTATTATTACGATGGACCGTTAATCGACATCGATCGATAAGGCGATATTACCGACTGCAATCTGTTTTTACCATGTGATACGTAGTGATTTTACAGTCGATTGTAAATTCACCATTAAAGTTCCGGCAGTTTTTTTTAAGGTTCACTATACCGAGGGGGAAAGAGCTCACGTAATCCGATAGACTGCTCGATTATCAGAACTGGTAATCTGAAATAAAAGGGCTAAAATGGCAATACATAATTCCATTTTTGTACCAACTGTACTATACGGCAGCGAGACATGGAGATATCAAGAAAAAGATAAGAGTAAAATTAAAGCGATCGACATGAGATTCCTGCGCATAATATGCGGGAAAACTCTGATGAACAAAGTAAGTAACGAGATAATCCTTGAGGAATGTGGTGCGGAAGAAACGCTAGTTAACACATGGAAAAGAAATCGGTTAAGATGGTTCGGGCAGGTTGAGAGAATGATGGATGGACGACTAACGAAACAGGTATATCAAGGTAAAGTAAATGGCAGCGTGCCCAGAGGAAGACCGCGGAAGGAAT
>JAAAKG020133671.1:0-14097 GCA_010014905.2 Druon quercuslanigerum | reverse complement strand
GGTTCAGATCCCAGCGGTGATAGAGACATTTTTTTCACAATCTTAAGATTTATCAATATTTTAATAATATTGATATATACCAGCAAAAACAAAATTAACATCTAATATTAATAATAAATTATTAACAATAATAAGGGCTCATCCACAAAGTTCGTTACCAGTTTAACAAAAAAAATTTAATTTGATAAAAAAGCTTTTGTTGTTGTTCGAGATTTCTCTTTCGTTCAAAATTACAATACTCCTATTTAAAAAAATTAATATTCCAGGTGAAAAAATCCTTTTCTGCGTTAAATTTTTGTCGAAAAGTCATTCTCTTATTAAGAATTCATGATTTTATATGAGAAATTATCTCTTTTGTTGAAACTTCGTTCTTTCTTTTTTATTAAGAATTAGTTTTTAATCTGAAAATGTAACTATTCCATTTTTTTCGAAGATGATATTTCTACGCGTTTTTTTCTATGTATTTCTAGAAATTAATCTTTTATAGTTGAAAATCAACAATTTGATTAAAAATTCATGTATTTTGTTAAAACTCTTTTTTTAATAGAAATTTAAGCTTGCATCTTTTTTTTGAAAAATTAAATTTTTCCGTGGAAAATGGATCTGTTTTGTATAAAATTCGTTTGTCTTAAGTGAAAATTCAACAATTTGGTTAAAAATGATCTTTTTTCTTGAATATTCATAATTTTGTTATAATTTCTACTATTTTGTTGAAAATTGGTATTTTTTGGTTTGATTCAATAACTTGAAAATTCTTTTTTTTTTAAATCACCTTTATTAATTAAAAATGTATTCATGTGTTTAAGGATTCAACTATTTGTTTAAAAACTTGTCTTTCGGTATTCAATTCGTCATTATTCTTGATTTTGGTAGAATTTTGATCTTTTTTTTGTTAAAAATGTTGATGTTTTTATCGTAACTTTTAGGTGAAAAATTTTGATAATCGATTAAAAAGTTCTCTTTCGTGGTTAAAAATTAGTTTTTCTTTATCAAAATTAATTTGTTTTGGCTGAGGATTCAAATATTTTTTTAAAATTCATATTTTTGGAGAGTTTTATAGGAAGTTTGTTTGTTTGGCTCTAATATTCAACAAATTGGTATAGAAAATTTAAGTATTTGCTTAAAGTATATTTTTTTAACTCAACAAGATAAAATTATTTTATTTGGTTGTAAATGGAACTGATTCATCTTTTCGGATCTTACAATTCATCTATTTTGTTAGAAAATAAAAATCAAAATTCAAAATATGTGCAGTGGAAAATAAATTTGTCCAAAGCAAAATTTATAGTTTTCAGACCTAATATTTTTAAAGTATTAAAAATAAATTTAATTTTTAACTTGAACTATTGTTTTTAGTCCATAAGTGATCAAAATGAATATTTTTCATATTTAATGCTCTAAAAGTTCATCAATTTAGAGAGCATTTTTAGAGCATGAAATACGAAAAATAATAATTTTTATCATTTTTTTTTTTGAATAATAATTTAATTCTTAAAAAAGTCTTTTTTTGCTGAAGATTTATCTTTTTTGTTCAAAATTTCAATATTCTTATTTAAAAAAATTAATATTCCTGGTGAAAAAATCCTCTTCTGCGTTAAATTTTTGTCGAAAAGTCATTCTCTTGTTAAGAATTCATGATTTTATTTGGAAAATTATCTCTTTTGTTGAAAATTCGTTCTTTATTTTTTTATTAAGAATTACTTTTTAATCTGGAAACGTAACTATTCCATTTTTTTCGAAGATAATATTTTTACGTGTAATTACAAATTGATTTTTTCTAGTTGAAAACCAACAATTTGATTGAAAATTCATGTATTTCGTTAAAACTCTTTTTTTTTGTAGAAATTTAAGTTTACATCCTTTTTTTCAAAAATTAAATTGTTTGGTGGAAAATTGATCTGTTTTGTATAAAATTCGTTTGTCTGAAGTGAAAATTCAACAATTTCATAGAAAATCAAAACTATTTGGTTTAAAATAATCTTTTTTGTTTACAATTCATAGCTTTGTTGTAAATTCTACTATTTTGTTAAAAATTGGTATTTTTTGGTTTGATTCAACTGGTTAAAAATTCGTTTATTTTTAAAATAAGTTTTTAAAGAAAAATTTTTTGTTATTCCATTTTTGGTTCAAAAAATCTTTTTTAGGTTGAAAACAACCATTCTTTAAAAATCACCTTTCTTAATTAAAAATATATTAATGTGTTTGAGGATTCAACTATTTGATTAAAAACTTGTCTTTCGATACAAAATTCATCATTTATGATTTTGGTAGAACTTTAATTTTTTTTTCTTAAAAAATGTTGACCATTTTGTCGCACCTTTTAGTTGAAATTTTTTTATATTTTGATAAAGTCATCTTTTTTGGATGAAAATTCAACTGGTTCTCTATCGTGGTTGAAAATTAATTTTTCTTTATTAAAATTAATGTGTTTTGGCTGAGGACTCAACTATTTTTTGAAAATTCATATTTTTTGGTTTAGAATTCAACTACTTGTTTTAAAGTTTAACTACTTTTTAAAAAAGTTCTACATTTGATCTGTTTTATAGGAAATTTGTCTGTTTGCCTTAAATATTCAACAAATTGGTATAGAAAATTTAAGTATTTGCTTAAAATATGTGCAGTAAAAAATAAACTTTCCAAAGCAATATTTCTTGTTTTCTAAACTAATATTTTTAAAGTATTAAAAAGAAATTTAAATATTAACTTCAACTTTTATTTTTATTAACTAATACAAATAATAAAATAATAATATCTAATAAAGCATTATATTATTATTATGAATTTAGAAAGCATTTTTAGAGCATCAAATATGAAAAATAATAATTTTGATTATTTTTTTGGATAAATAATTTAACTATTTTAGTAAAAAGTTCAATTATTTGGTTGAAAGTTAACTTTCTTTATTGAAAATTTATATTTTCTGTTTGTAAAAAATTCGTCTTTAGCTTGAAAATTCAACGTTTTGAGTGAATTTTCCACTTTATTAATAAAAATTTAATCAAACAGAGAAATTCTCAAGCAAAGTGATGAATATTTACCAAACAAGAATAAATTTCAAACCGAATAGGCTATCTGAATAAATTACATGAGTTTTCTACCATCATAAAATAATTAATTTCAGACAAAAAATAAAAAATTTTAAATTTTAAAATAGATAAATTTTAACTAATTAATTAATTTCCTATACCAGTATATAAATTTAGAACCAAAAATATAAATTTTCAACAAAAAAGTGAATTTCAGGACACAAATGGTTGAATTTTCGACTATAATGATGACCCTTCAAGCAACAAAACTGAATTTTTTACCAAGTAGCTGATTTTTAAAACGAAAAAAATTACTTCTTAACAAAAATTTAATGGCTAATACAATAACATTCTAATTCGAAATAATTTTAAACCAAACGCGATTTTTCAACAAAATACATGAATTTTCACCCAAAAAGATCAATTTTTTACCTAAAATAATATAGTTCTATTTTCAGTGAAGAAAATTAATTTTCAACAAAAAAAGAAACTGATTTTCATCAAAATAGTTACATTATTTACGGTGGAAATTAGTTAAAAACTAAAATGATAAATATTCAATCAAAGAAATGGTATTACAAGAAAAAAGTTTAACATTTAATCAAAGAGTTGAATTTTCCACCAAAAAGTTGATTTTTCAACCAAGAAAATTAATTTTTTACAAAAAAATGATTCGTCGACAAAAAAAAAATTTTTCAAATTAAAATGGAATAGGTAAATGTTCATTTAAAAATGAATAACTGTTTATAGAATTTAATTAAAAGTGTTCTCATAATAGTATCAAATGTTTTGAACCGCTCTTCATCTCTTTGATGTAAGTAGAAACGGTAATCACTAGTTAGCCAAATATTACACCCAGAACAAATTAGGCAGATAAATATTGTTTGGTCGGTAACATTGAAAAATGAACTTTTTCAATCTTTATAAAAACTTTTTCTTTCAAAAGTATGAAGCTTCAGCTCTGAAAGAAATACAGTAGAAACAGTACGATACAGTAAGACATTAACCAGTAAAACAATTAATGAAGTAAATAACGCCATATTTAGTTAGGCAAACTTCTTTCTAGGTTTATTGGGCTATTTTCATACTATTCCAATTTAAGTAAAAAAAAAAGAAAGAATAAGGAGGGGGGTCAGCTTCAATATTAAATGGAATTTCAAGGGGAGGAGGGTCACCGAAATGTCACCAATTGTAACCAATTGTAACAAAAGGTTGGGGTGAGTCAAAAATCACTGAAAATAGCGTCACTTATTTTCCGATAGACTTTTTTATATGCCAAGAGAGTCAGGCAAAAGAGAATGCTATTTTTAAACGCTATAAAAAAACTCGGTAGGATCCAGCTTTAAAGTCACCTTTCTCGTAACAGCTGTAAATTCAATTTTTCACGGAGACTTACCTAATAATAACCGTGAAAATCTTTTATTAGATAACATCTATGAAGACTTGAACAATCATGATTTTGCTTTATAACTGAACCCAAAGAATTTTATTTGCATTCATTTAGAATTTTATTTTATTGCTTTATTTAATTTAATTTTAGGCGCTAGAGCCTTAATCAAAATAAGGTCATTACATGATTTGCAAAAATTAAATTTCTTAATAATAAATTGCTTATTGTTGACATTTTGAAAAGAAAATGTGGGTTAAATACTTTATTTGAGAGGAAATTAAAAAAAAATTATTAATATTTTAAAAATTATTATGACCTTCGTTTCTTAACCCGCTTCTACAAATCAAAGAAGAAAAGCGAAGGTTAATTTTGATGGCGTTATTGGCTAACTTCCGAATCTCAAATAAAAAAACTCGAAGTAGTTGACAAATTTCTTGGCACCGTGCTTCTACCTAGCAGTCACTATATTAAAATGAATGAATAAAATAAAAAACAAATTCACAAAAATTCCTCTACTTATGGTTAAAATGATTTTTTATTTTTATATTTTAAGAAAAATCGTGTATTTTAGTGGAAATTTATCTTGTGTGGTAGAAAATTAATTTTCTTTATTAAGATTTGAACTACTTTACATAAAATTAACTATTTTGGTAGAAGACTTACAATTTTAGTAAAAATTTATTACTTTCATTGAAATTTCGTCGTTTTTGGTTGAAATTGAAATTTTTAAAAATGAAAATTTAACTATTTTTGGATGAATTGGAAATTTTTTTTTGAAAATTCGATCTTTTAGTTCAAAATCCCACTTTTTGTTTTAACGATTTACTTGAAAATTCATGTTTTTTGTAAACATTCGTGTTCTGTGTTAGAAAATTAATCGTCTTTATCAAAAACTGAACTGGTGTGATACAAATTTTTTTTCTTAAGACTTATATTTTTAGTTGAAAAAGTATCACTTTAGGGTGAATGTCGTCTTTTTTTGTTTAAATTACATTTTTTACCTAAAAATGAACTTTTTAAAAGAAAATGCTACTGTTTTCGGTTAAATTACAAAAAAATTTATTTAAAAATTGAATCCTTTGAAGGACAATTCATCTTGTTCTGTGGAAAATTCCATTAGTTTGTTAGAAAGTTAATATTTTATTTTTTTAAATTCAACTTTTTAGTTAAAAATTAATCTAAAATGTTTAAGATATAAACTTTTGTCTTCAAAATTCATCTCTTTACAATTTAATTTAGTTTAGTTTAATTTAATTTAAAAAATTTAATTCAAAACTAAATTTAATCATTTCCTTGAAAATTCTGTTTTTTTTTAATTTATAAATTAATTTTTCATCTAAAAGTGAAAATACAACCTTTTATGTTATAAATATTAATTTTTAATTAAAATTTTATATTTTTTGGTTAAAATTCAACTTTTTCTTTTAAAATCCATGTATTTGATTACAAATTTATCTGGTTTGGTCCAGTTAACTGTTTTTTATTTCAAAATAAAATTTTTTTCGGTTGGAGTTTTTACTAAAAATTGATTTTTTCAAAATTCAACAATTTGATGGAAAGCTAAACTATTTTGGTAAAAATTAACCTATTTGTTGAACATAAACTTATCTGTAGAAAATTTATAATTTCAAATTGAAAATTCGACAAATTTTTAGAAAATTCATGTTTTTGTAGAACTATATTTTTTTCAAAAATTAATGTTTTTGGTTACAAATTAAGTTATTTGGTTTAAACTTTATTTTTGATATAAAATTACGCAACTTGCTTCAAAGATAAAGATATATCTTGAAGATTTAAAAAAAAATTTACCTCTTTAGATAAAATATTAACTATTTTATTAAAATTCCTTCTTTTCTTTGAAAATAATTTTTTTATATGAAAATTTCACTTATCCATTTTGGGTAAAAATTTATCTGTTCCACATAAAAATGCAACTTTTTTTTTAAGATTCAGGTATTATGTTGAAGATTCGTCTTTTAATAGAAAATTCGTCTTTTAATGGAAAATTAATCTTTTTGGTTGCCAAATCATCTATTTTTGTTGCGAATGAACTCTTGTAGAAAATTAAACTCTTTTTTAAAGAACGTCGCCTTTCGGCTTTAAAATTCCACTATTTTGTTAAATTCCTATTTTTTGGTGGAAAACGTAAATTTGTTGTTAAAAATTCGTCCTTCTGGATTGAAAATGTATCATTCATTCTAGAAAAGTAATGATTTTTGGTTGAAAATTCATCTGTTTTGGTTAAAAAAAAACTCTTTTGTTGAAAATTTAGCCTTTTTTTTAAAAATTCGTCTTTTTGTTTTAAAAGTTTTCTTTTTGGTGAAAAGTTTAGCTGTTTTCTTAAAAATTCGTCTCTTTTACTTAAATGTTTAATCATCTTTCCAAATAAAAAATAAACTTTTTTGTTAAAAATTTATCTTCCTGGATTTAAAAATCAACTATTTTTTGAAAACCTCAACTTCGTAGCCACAAAACCTAACTATTTTAATAAAAATATGTCTTTTGCGTGGAGATGTATCTCGTTCGTTAAAAAATTTCATTATTTTGTTAAAAATTAAATATATTTCGACTTGAAGTATAAGAATTATTTTTTAGAAATAAGAATGTATTACCCTATTGGCCCTATTTACAAAATACTGTCTTGATTATTCTGACAAAGTTTAAACAAATATCGAAAATGGGCACTGTTTATCTACTTTTCTTCAAGAGAAGCTACACAAACATTTCAATTTCAAAGACTAATTTTCTTGGCTAATATACAAGAAAGCCTTTGAACTCTGAAATTTGAGACATCCTTCAACTAAAAAAATAAGAGCCTTTTAAAAAAAATTCGATTTGGAATGAAATTCTCCTGAATGTAAACTCTCGTTTGTGTGAATCAGAGAGATTTCATATAGGCGCTAATTGTTTGGACAGACGCTTGCCGAGAGAATTGCCGGACTAAAATACGGCTCGTGATGAAAGCCAAAGGTCCCTTTTTTTAACCATAATTCATTCCAGTTAAAGTTACTATTCAGGTTGGTCTAATTTTCTGTATTTCCTCAGCCAAAATTATGTCCAACTCAATTCGCAATTTATAGTCTTAAAACTTAATTTATGATAAATTACAAATTCGAATGTAGAACTTACTTTTTACAATAAATAACATCAAATTTTTTTAGTACACGAAAATATGAATTTTGAAAAAAATTTATTTTTTAAGAAAACTAGAAAATATATTTTTTTATGGATTTAATAGGAAATTTTATATGATTTGAAAACGGTCCTTATGATTAACAGAAGTTTTCAAAGTATTGTGAAAAATTCCAATAAATGTAGTATAAATTACTCAATTTTTTCATTTTTTATTAAGGATTTTTTTTGTTTCATTTTTTGTAAATTATTTAATTTTAAATAATTTTAAATTAATTTGTAGAATTAAATTAGACCCTTTGAATTACATGTAATTTTTTGGACAGAAATTAGCTTGGCATAAAATACTTTGCTTTTATTCAAACATTTTATTTTTAAAGTTCCAGCGCAAGAAAAATCGGATAAAAAATTCTATTTCTTAAATTAATGGGTTTTCTATATTTTTTAAAACAGAAATTTGACTTTCTTTTTGAGATTTTCGCTAATCGTGAATGGCAACTGAAAAACCCTGTTTGATTAAAAATTTAACTATTCAGTCGAAAGTAGAACTAATTTATTAACAATTAACTTCTTTGTTTGATGATTTATCATTTTAGTTAAAATAAATTTTTTTTTTCAAAGTTTAACTATTTTTTAAACATTTTTTCGACTTATTTGTTAACTAAAAGTTCAGTTATTCCATGTTTGGTTAATTATTTATCATATTTAGTTAAAAGTTCCACTATATGGTTAAAAATTTCTGTATTTTGTTCAAAATTTGTCTCTTGTGATATAAAATTAATCTTTTTGGTACAAAATTATTTTCTTAGGTTTAAAAGATTTTTTTTATATAAAATTACTTTTTTAACTTAAATTTTAACTATATCGTGTTTGAAAATCTAACTTCTTTAGTTGAAAATTCCTTTTAAACCCGTTAAAAATTACACTATTAGCTTAAAAAAGCCATTCAAAATTAAAATAATTTGACGAAAATTTATGTATTTTGTTAAAAATTATTTTTTTTAGTATGAAATTCATCTTTTTAGTTGAAAATTCATCCCTTTAGCTGAAAAATTAGTTTTTTTAATTGAAAGTTCATCTTTTAATCTAAAAATTTAACTAAACTTTGCAATTTGTTGTAATTTTTTTGGCTAAAATTTTACTATTTTAACTTTTTCAAGATTTTTGGACCAAATAATAAATATATAAACTTGGTTTAGTTTTTGCCCTGAGTAAGAAAGACCGAGTTTATATTTTTTTATTTTGTGGAAAATTTCATTAAAAATTATAATATTTGGTTGAAAAAAATCATGCATCCTGTAAAAAATTATTTCTTTTTTTTTATAAAATTTATTTAATTAATTTTGTTACTTAGTACTCAGTTACTTTATTTATTTGGTTGAAATTTTATTTCTTTAGTTGAAAACTAATTTTTTTAATTACCAAATAACTTCTTTTAACTACAAATTTAACTATTTCATTTTTCGTATACATTTTTTTTATTAGAACATTATTTTTCTAACTTAAAATAAAAAATTTTTTATTGAAAAATTTGTATTCTTTTGGTAGAAAATCTATCTTCTGAGTTGGAAATTCAAGTGTTTAGTTAAAAATTAATGAAGATGTATCATTTTATTTCAAATTTTGTGTTCATGGTCAAAAAATTCAATAAATTTGGTTGACAATTCATTTTTTTAAATTTTTTTTAGAATAATTGTAGCTGTTTTCTTTTTGCTTCTAAAATTGATCTTTTTCCGTTGAAAATTCTTTTATTTTGTTGTAAAATACAACTATTTTTTAAATCGTCTTTAGGACTT
Organism: Druon quercuslanigerum; assembly: GCA_010014905.2. Lineage (NCBI taxonomy): Eukaryota > Metazoa > Arthropoda > Insecta > Hymenoptera > Cynipidae > Druon > Druon quercuslanigerum. Next base: position 4,753 of record JAAAKG020133671.1, on the reverse strand, counting down.
AAAAACTCAACATTTTTAGGAAGTTTTCTTACTTAATTAATTAAAAAATATTTTTTGGTTGAACATTTCTTTCTTCTCTCGGAAATTTGTATTTTCTCATTTAATTTTACATCTTTTAATTTGAAAATTCAACTTTTTTGTTGAAAATTCCGCAACAATGCGTTCGATATGTTCGCAGAGCACCGATTTTTATAGAAATATAATTGATTTGTCAATAAAACAGATACAATTTTAACTAAATTGACGAATCATTAACCCAAAAAAATGGTTTAAAAAGTACTTGAACTTTAAACCAAATAGTTGAATTTCGATCAAATTAATTCATAAAGTAAAATGCAATAGGAAATTTTCCTATACAAACAAATTTTTGATTTCAAATAAAAATATATTCTCAACAAAAATGGATTAATTTGCAAAAAAGGTTGAATTTTCGGTCAATAAGATTAGTTTTTATTAAATTTAACAAAATATTAACATTTTCAAGAACAGGGATAAATTTTTAAATAAAATGATAAATCTTCAATAAAAAATGTGAATTTAATTAGAGTAGTACAGCTTTCAACCTTTGAAAATTCATCTCTTTGGTTCAAACTTTAACTAATTTGTTGACAACTGACCTATTTGCAATGAAAATTTAACTTTTTAGTAAAATTTGATCTTATTAGTTTAAAATTTAACTACTTAAGTGAAAATTTCTTCTTTTGATTCAAAAATTCATTTTTTAAATAAATTTTGTATTTTTTGGTTGTAATATCAATTAGTACACTTTTTGTTGAGAATTCATGTTTTTATGTTAAAAATGTAATTCTTTCTTTGAAGATTCAAGAATTTTGTTAAAACGTCATTCGTTCTGGTAAAAAAGTTATTTGTTTGGTTCAAAACAAATAAATATTTATTATTTTTTACATTTTGTTGAAACGTCATCTTTTCTGGAAAAAATTTATTTTTTGGTTCAAAATAAATATTTATTAGTATTAATTCATTAATAAATAAATAAATAATAATAATAAATAATAATAATAAATAATGATAAATAAATATTTTTTTACACTTCGTTACAGGGTTGGGTGGGGGATCTTAAACAGGGCCTATAATCCAATACGTAATCCAAAAACGGTCCCAATTGAATTCAATAAGAATTTTTTAATTTTTAATATTAATTTTTTTAAAGAATATTTTCCCCTATTATTCCCCTATTTTCATGAAAAATCCTCTATTTCCCCTATTTTTAGATGATTATGGCCCGTGAAGTCTGATTACTGCAAAGCTGCTCGTAGAATGTATCACTTGGGTGTACTTGGGTTCATATTAAAAGCTTAAATACAACGTATGATATGAGTAAATCTTACATAAGTTGTTCTTAATATAGCCAACATTTGCTGGATCTTAGCCATTTTCATATAGGCCCAAGAAGTAAGCCTATGGACAACCGACGCATGGTGTCGCGGAAACTTTCAGCTAAAATAACGTAGAAAGAAATTTGTCTAACTATAATGGCAGTATCTACTTAATTCATTTTCTACTTATTAATGTCTTACTATACACTGCCGTTTCTACTGTTTTTATTTTATGGCCCAAGCTTCATAATTTGAAACCAAAAGTTTTTCAAGAAGATTGTAAAATCTCAATCATTCGATATGTCCGACTAGAAAATATGTATCTACTCAATTTCTTTAAAGTGTAGTATTTGGCCGATAACTGCTTACTGTTTCTACTTAAGCCAAAGTGAGCGTCCACTTATTACATGACGACATTTTCAGTGATTTTTGATTCACCCCTCCCTCTTGTGACAATTTCAAACATTTTTATACCTCCCCCCCTCCTTTCCCCTCAAAATTTCTTGTCACAATGAATCTAACTCATATTCCCCTCATATTTTTTAATACTGAATTTGAAATTTTAATTCTCTATTCTCTTCACATTTTTTTTCATTTGCTCTTTCCCCTTAACATTTATTGTCACACTGAATCTGACCCCCCCCCCTCATTTTTTTTAGAAGTAAATTTGAAATTTTAATTTTATATTCTTTTCACATTTTTTTCATTTGCGAACGTTAATATAATTGAAAGTTTATCTTAGATGGCAGATTAACTTAACAGATTTTTGAACTGTTTCATTCGAAAACTCTTTCTTTTGAGGCTGAAAATTAAATTTTTTATCTAAAAATGTAACTATTTCATTTTTTATTGAAAATGTATCTTTTTTAGTTTGTAAATTCAAGTAATTGATTGGAAATTTATGTATTTTGTTGATGAATATTTTTTTTAGAAAATTGATCCTCTTGGTTAAATAATAATTCTTTTTGGCTAAAAATGAAAATGTTTGGTTTTAAATAATTCTCTTTTTGTTGAGAATTTAACTGCTTTATTGAAAATGTGTCCTTTTTAGATGAATTTACCTAAAGTTAAATTTATATTTAAGTTGAATGAAAATTTATTTTTTTAGTTGAATTTAATTTAAATTGAACATGACATTTTTTGTTTAACATTCCTTTTTTTGTTTAAAAATTAATTATTCCGGTAAAAAATTGAAGGAGTTCTTCAAAAATTAACTTTTTATTGAAAACTCGCATTTTTTGTTGAAAATTCATCTATTAGTTTGAAAATGTTTTTTTACCATTTTTTTCAAGACTTATCATTTTAGTTGAAAATTAATCTATTCTGATGAGAATTTAACTATATTACTAAAAAATTGTTTTTCTGTTTTTTAAGAATTAATTTTCTTTGCCGAAAATTTATTTGCTACTATTCTATTTTCAGTTAAAAATTAATATTTCAAATAATTATCTTCTTGGTTGAAAGTGCAGCTGTTTAGTTTTCAATTAATCTGTTTTGGTTGCGGATTCAACTATTTTGTTGGAAATTCTTATTGTTTTTATTAAATTCTACTGTTTTTGTTTCGAAATTAAATTATTTTATTATTAAATTAGCAACTAATACATTTTTCGTTGAAAATTCAGCAATAATCTATTTATTAAAAGATTAAACCGTTTTGTTCGAAATTCCTTTTTTTGTTAAAAATGAGATTTTTTATCTGAAAATATAGGTTTTTCATTTTTAGCTGACAATTTTTTTCTTGTAAGTTAAAAATTCGACTAATTGGTAAAAAATTCGTATTTTTTTCAAAAATTCATCTAATGAATAATAAATAATAAATCTTTCATGTATTGATACGAATTTAAATTTAATTTGTTGATCAGAGAAGCTAATTATTTTTATATTTGAAACTCGGTTACCTAATTAACTTTTCATTCAAAACCTCATTCACTGAGTTTCTATTTCCGAGAAATATTTCAATTTGGATAAAGTTCAGCAGGAAATGGTAAATGGGGATTGGTACACGTGCAGCGAATCTGTAAGTGTGTGCCAAAATTTAGTAAGCCACTGTGAATCCAATTATCGAATAGTAGTACTTCTCTTGTTATCCGGGTGGTCCAATTAGATACGCGAGTAGAGAATGTAGACATTGTAGAGTCTTTAGAAAAAGAAAGAGGGAAAGCAAGTGAAAACAAGCGAAAATAAACAATTGTAGAGACTGCAAGTTTAGAGCGAGAGAGCGAAAGAGAGAGAGAAAAGAAGAGCGCTTTCAGAAATATAATCATACTGTATTTCAAACAAATTTAAATATTAATTTAGAAAATAATTTGGTTTAAATATTCAGGAAAATTAATATTTTTTAAAGAACCAACTCACCAAAATACCCGTCTTCAGCTCAAATAAAGTCCCATAACGTGTCCCACAAACCAAACTGGTCCCCAGGATTAATGAAATTCCATAAAGTACCTCAATCTCTTTTCATCTTAAATAAAGTCCCATAAAGTGCCTCCCACCCTAAAAAAAAACCAACATCCAGCTCAAATAAAGTCCTGTAAAGTACCAGCTATCCAAATATTTTATTTTCAGCTCAAATCCAGTCTTATAAATTTCCACCACCTAAAAAACCTGTTTTCAGTCCAAATAAAGTCCCATAAAGTGCGCTTCAGACAATAAACGTTTCCAGCTTAAATAAAGTACCATTGAGTGCGCCCTAGATAAAAAAAACCCTCTCCAGCTCAAATAAAGTCCCATGAAGTGCCCCCTTCCAAAAGACCTGTATGCTTATCCAAAAATGCGCTTTTAAGCTCAATTAAAGTACTATGAAGGTCATGCCATCTGAAAAATCTGTCTCCAGCTCAAATTAATCTCAACAGAAGCACCCCTATCTCGGAAAATTGTCTTCAGTTCAAATAAAGTCCGACGAAGGGCGCCCAGTCCAAAAATCTGTATCCTGCACAAATAAAGTTCTATAAAGCACCACCCACAGAACCCGTTTCCAACTTAAATAAAATCCCATAAAGTGCGCTCTAGACAAAAAAAATTTCCAGCCTAAATAAAGTACCATTAAGTGCGCCCTAGATAAAAAAATGCTTCTACAGCTCAAAAGAAGTCCCATGAAGTGCCCCCTGCCAAAAGACCTCATCCAAAAATGATCTTTTTAGCTCAATTAAAGTATCAGGAAGGTCGTGCCACACAAAAACTCCACCTCCATCTCAAATTATTCTCAAAAAAAGTACCCTTATCTCGGAAAACCTGTCTTTAGTTCAAATAAAGTCCGACCAAGGGCACCCGGTCCAAAAATCTGTATCCTGCACAAATAAAGTTCTATAAATCACCACCCACAGAACCCGTTTCCAACTCAAATAAAATCCCATAAAGTGCGCTCTAGACAAAAAAAATTTCCAGCCTAAATAAAGTACCATTAAGTGCGCCCTAGA
>JAAAKG020133670.1:0-14097 GCA_010014905.2 Druon quercuslanigerum | reverse complement strand
AATATTTTTAATTAATTATTTTTCCGTTTTGTTCTATAATTTTGTTATTTTGCAACATTGCACAATTTTGCTGTAAAATCTTGCTCATTTTTTTTGAAATTTTAAGAAATCATTAGAATTTGATTTAGTTTATTAAAGACATCTCGTCACAAAGAAATATTTAAAAATATTTTCATAAAATCATGTTTTATAATAAAAGAAAAATTTTCCTGGAATCTTCAGAAAAATGGCATTACTACAATTTTTTAAAATCCTTAAAAAGCTTTAAATTTTATTTAAAAAATCTACTTTTTTGGAAATTAATTATATTCTTCACAAATTTTTAATTTTTTTTCAATGATTTGAAAACTCCTAAATCTTCCAAATATCTTTAGAAATAATTCCGAAAAAATTGTAAATCCTGCAAAAATTGAAAAAAGTTTCTTTACATCTTCCATATTCTTTTTCGACATATTTGGAAATCTTTAGAGCTAAAAATTACAATTTTCAAATAAAACCTAATTCAATAAAAAAAATTCAGAAGAATTATATTGTCGGTACCGGTAAATTTTTTCACCACTATGAACAATGTTTAATATTCGCAAATTAAGATATTCTAAAAATTTGTCGATAATGTCATTTCTTTCAACCCTTTGAAAAATTTGAAGAATTTGACAAATTATGGTATTTTGAGAACATAGTTATTTCTTATTATGAAAAAAAATTGCAATTAAAGTCTTCTCTTTTATCAAAAATATTTGGAAAAATGCAGAAATAAATGTTTAGAATTAAAATTTCACATTTAGAAATTGCGATTTACTAAATTTGAATTTTTTTTTTAATATAACCAATCATGTATACAACAACAGTGAGTACGATCTCTCTAAATCTTAATAAGTAGAAATTTTATTAATTAACTAGGAATTTTATTACTTTCTACTTAATTAAATTGTAATATTTATGTAAACAAATAAATTTTTAGCGAATTAGTTAAATCTTTAACTGAAAATACGAATTTCGAACAAAATTTTGGAATTAAAAAAAAAAATTTTTAATTATGAAGTTTAATAACTAACAGTTTTGATTTTTTTCAAGTTAGAATAAAATATAAGAGAATAAGAACTTAAATTAGTACTTTGTAAAGTTTTGCGGGTTATTATCAATCTGTAATTTTTGTGTATAATTTCAGGTTTTAATGCATTATTTTTTTTAAGAGAAGCCTAAAATGAATGAAAACTTATTTCAGAGTTCTGTCTAATTTCGGATCTTTTCTTAAAACTAATAGTAGGTTAGTAGAGCACTAAGGGTTCGAATCTTATTTATAAACGTCTAAACGTCGAACTCGAATTACAAATCTTACAAACTTAGGGGTTGATTTTATATTTATAGTTATTTTTATTTTTATTAACGTTTTTAACAACAATTAAATACAAAAAATGATATATAATAATCTACTGCTTTTTTTATTTTTAACATTCCAAAATGTGAAAATGTCAGGGATTTTTTGTTGTTGCAGTAATCACAATTTCAGCAAAAAAGTCTATCCAATCAGTTTAAAGGATTTGTAGTTGAACAATGCTTCGATATGAAATTTTTCAATTCTGAGAATTTCTGATTTAAAATTGCTTAAATTCAAATGTTTTTTTTTAACTATTTAAACTATTAAATTTTTAATTTTTTTCTTCAGAAATGATACAAGCTCAATTACTTCTTGTTCCATTCTAAATGGTTGTAATTTTCTCACAATTTTTCCTGATCTAAAATTACTTAATCTTCTTATCCAAAACAAAAGAAAAAAATTTCCAACAAAGCAGTTATATTTTCAAAAAAAAAAATAAGTATTCATAAAAAATTAATTTTTAATAAAAGATTTGAACATTTTAACCCAAAAGATGAATTTTAAACAAAAAGACTGATTTTATAAAACGGATGATTGTTCAGCAAAAAAAGAATATTTAAAAATATAGTTCAACCTTCAGCTAAGTATTTCAATTTTTTACGAAAAATTTTTTTTAAAACAAAATAGTTTAATTTTCAAAAGAATAATTAAATTTTCAACTAAAGAGAAAAAGGGGGAAAAAGGGCTAAATTGAAAAAATTTGCTCAAATTTATCAGCAGGAAACGTTTAAATGTTATTAATTATTTATTTTGTTAATAATTCTTATTGATTTATTTTATTTCCATTAATTATTTTAGTAATTTTTTTTATTTAATTAATTTAATTAAATTACTTGGAATATTTATTGTTTTATTATAAAAAAAACAGCTAAGTTCGTAAACTTACTTTTTATTACCCTCCTCCCGCTTCTGTTACTAACCATAATTGTTGTCCCCTCCCTGTCAAATTTATAACGTACTTTATGGACGGCCTCTTATGAAACTTGATGAAAATTTCGATATTTTTATCTGGTTTTGTTTTTATGCACTTTTCAGTTTTTTTTTGTTTTGTGTTGAGGGAACGTCATATCATATGGTATTACGAAGTTGGTATGTGGTGAAGTGAGTAAAGAGAATATATTCATGACACGTCCCACGTGCTTGCATTCTCGAGTTCGTCCCACGAATCCCCCAGGATTTATTTTAAGAACAGTGCGGCGTTGGCGGCTAGCACATTACTATACTGGCATTACTGGACCAGCGATCTTGATATCGATTTATATCTTAGTACACCTCATGACAACAATTTAGAAATTAGTCCTTTGTTTGTTGATTGAAATCATCAGGTGGCTATTTTCAAAAATAGAAAGAATTTTTTAATTTATTTTCCAAAATGTTCATCTGAGGACCGAGTTGATTTGGATTTGACTCGAAATAATTTTTACTAGACCAGAATTCAGGGTCCGGATGCAGTAATGAGTAAGCGGACGAGCGCTCAAAAACGCTAAGAATTAAAATAGAGAAATATAAAGAATTTTTTTTCCAAAAAATTCATCCAAGGACCGAATTCATTCGGATTTTACTTGAAATACTTTTTACTAGACCAGAATTCAGGGTCCGGATGTAGTAAGGGGACGATCGCTCGAAAACGCTAAAAATTAATATAGCAAAATATAAAGAATTTTTCAATTTATTTTTCAATTTTTTTTTTTGCAAAAAGTTCATCCAAGGACCGAATTTATTCGGATTTTAATCAAAATAATGTTCTCTAGACCAGAATTCAAGGTTCGGATGCAGTAAGGGGACGAGCGCTCAAAAACGCTAAGAATTAAAATAGTAAAATATAAAAAATTGTTCAATTTATTTTCCAGACAGTTAATCCAAGGACCAAATTCATTCGGATTTTACTCAAAATAATTTTTACTAGACTAGCATTCAGGGTCCGGATGCAGTGAGAGGGCGGACGCTCGAAAAGGCTAAGAATTAAATTAGTGAAATATATATAAAGAATTCGTCAATTTATTTTCCACAAAGTTCATCCAAGGACCGAATTCATTTGGATTATACTCGAAACAATTTTTACTAGACCAGAATTCAGGGTCCGGATGCAGTAATGAGTAAGCGGACGAGCGCTCAAAAACTCTAAGAATTAAAATAGTGAAATATATAGAATTTTTCAATTTATTTTCCAAAAAGTTCATCCAAGGAACGAATTCATTCGGATTTTACTCGAAATAATTTTTACTAGACCAGAATTCAGGGTCCGGATGCAGTAAGGGGACGAGCGCTCAAAAACGCTAAAAATCAATATAGTAAAATGTAAAGAATTTTTCAATTTATTTTTTAATTTATTTTCCAAAAAGTTCATCCAAGGAGCGAATTCATTCGGATTATACTCGAAATAATGTTTACTAAACCAGAATTCAGGGTCCGGATGCAGTAATGAGTAAGCGGACGAGCGCTCAAAAACACTAAGAATTAAAATAGTGAAATATAAAGAATTTTCGTCCAAAAAGTTCGTCCAAGGAGCGAATTCATTCGTATTTTACTCGAAATAATTTTTACTAGATCATAATTCAGGGTCCGGATACAGTGAGGGGGCGGACGCTTGAAAACGTTCAAGCGTCCCGTGCTATCCAAATATTAAAGTTCAAAAAATTTAATTTGGTAAAATAAGAGTTTAATAAATAAAGATAAATAATTAATTAATTAATTATTCAAGAAAATTATCAGGTTTATCCAATTTGACTAAAACGATATAAACATTTTTTTAAATCTTTTAAACTTCCCTCGATACTGTTGGTCGGTGAAACTAAAAAATATGATTACTGATTATTTTAATTTGCTATTAACTATTATTAAATAAATTTTTTTAAATTTATTTTGTAGGCATACCGAATTTTACACGGGTTTTGAATTTTATTATTTACAATATTTATCGTAAAAAAATTAAATAAAAGAAACGTCCACCTGGTCACTCTTTATAAGCCCCATACTTTTTTTAATTTAATTTTTTTTACTTTGAAATTTGGTTATCGCGAGGCGCTTGGAAAATAATGTTTCGAATTTTCGAGCACTACTTGTTCCCTTTTATTTGATCCGGGCCCTAAATTTATATTACCGCAAAAATTCGATTTTTTCAATAGTTCCACCTTTCTTTTTTCCAAATTATTAAAATTAAAAATAGAAATCCTGATTATTTAAAAAAAAAGAAATAATATATCTTTCGAATTAAAGGAATTTTAAATATAAAATTTTTAATTGTAAATCTTAAAACTTACATAATTTTTAATTGTAAATTTACAAAATCAAAAACTTTTCATGTCTTGCATTTTGAAGATTTGCAATTTAAATTCGTATACAATTTTAGAGTTATAATTGAAAATTTTTAAATTTCTAAAGTTTATGTAGCTTTTTAAATCATTAAATTTCCAAGAATAATATTTAAAAGTTATGTACTTCTGAACTTTTTTGTTAATAGCTCAATTTTGAAGATTCTCAATTCAGAATTCTTCAACTTTCAATATTGGAAATTAAAGAATCTTTAATATTTAATATTTCTAATAGAAAATGATATAATTTTAAATGTTTTTTCTGGAATAGTTTAGTATTGAATATTTAAAATTGAAAATGATAAAATTTTAAAGATTTAACATTGAAATTTATTCACTTTTACAGAATTTTTATTTTAATAACATTAATTTGGTCGGTTATGAATTTACTAAGTTTAATTGTTTCGAACTTTTTAAATTGTATCCCGAATGTTACTTATGTTATATTCAGTTCTTGGAAAAATTTGTTTATTAAAACAGCAAATAAAATATATAATTACTGCCACAGTACTAATAACTTTGTAGAGCAGTTTCAATTGAAAATTTCATTTCTGTTTTTATAATCTCATTAAAAGTAAAGTTTACTACCAATTTATGCTTCCAACTCGTAATATCATAAAAGTTAATTAAACGTATATTTTGAGGTTTATATCATTTCATATTTTTAATTTTATTTACTGAAATTTAAGTTCTACTAAAATTTTTTAAAATGCGTTTACATTATTAAATAAAAAATTATATTTTAGAATTATTCTAATCTATTAAATACTAGAAAAAATAGCCTATACTTATGAAATTAAAATATAACAGTGTTTATTGCACATAAAGTTTTTAAATTAAAAATTCTTTTAGTTTAAGGATTTGCAATTTAAAGTTGATTGTTTATACATTAAAAAAAATCAAAATATCTTCAATTTTAAAGATTTATAATTTAAAATTGAACAATTGAAAATTCTGCAATTTTAACGATTTGTAGTTTACACATTCTAACTTTAAAGATGCCGAAATAAATATTCTTACTTGTAAAGATTTTTATGATTTTGAAGATCCAATGTGACGAGTTCTACAATCTGAAGAGTTACAATTGAAAATTCTTAAATTTTTGAAACACATAATTAAGAATTCTTGAAGTTTATAGATTTGCAATTAAAAATTCTTAAATTGTGAACAGTAAAAATGGCAGAATTAATATATTTTTGTAGATTCTTATAATTTTTCACACACCAAATCCATTTAAAATCAGACAGGGTTCTACTCTTGAAATCGCAAAATCTCTTCGATTCTTTTTTTTTAATCTTTCTTTAAAAACCTTTGTAATAAGACTTACGACCTAATTGAGATATTTATTATTTTCTTTTCCAATAAACTTTCTTTCCAATTTTTTTTTGTACTTTTACTTTGATAAGGAAAAAAAGGAGAAATAAATATAAATCTTTTACGTTTGACGTTACGTTAACATAAAAGTTTGTACGACTTAAAAAGTGCTATAAAAATTTTCTCTTGTTCTTTTGCCCTTCTTTTATTAGCAGAAATTATATAAAACATAAGTAAAAAAAAATAAACAGGTGGGGTTTTCCAGACAATCTTTTTTATTCTTTTCTTAAGATCTTGAAAACATGTAAAAAAAGGATTTTTGCATAACCCAACCTTTTTTTATTCTTTCAAATATTTTTGAAAAGTTTCTGCTAATAGAATAAAGGGTTTAATTAGCATCATGCTGGCTAAACCATTTTTGAGGCCGGGAGATTTTTTCCTAAAAAGGGAACATAGGAGCTTCAATTTGGTCAAAGGTAATGACTGTATTTAAAAATTTTATACAATATGTATAATTTGTCCTAATTAAAAAAAAATAACTCAGAATCCAAAATTCTTAAGCTTTTCACGCTCCCAAATCTTCGATTGAATATCAGATATCTCTTCTACCCACATTCCAATAAAAATAAAATTCTATATGAGTTTCCTCTAAAAAAAGTAGAAAAAATTAAACTCTAATGATGTACAAGCATTCGCTGTCTTTCTTTCCCTGCTTCCACATCTGCTGCTAAATCACCGCGAGCACTGCAGCAATAGCCATTCCGGCCCCACGGTAGTTCAGTCTTGCCGAAAGCGAAGTCGGGATCGCGTCAACTTAAATCCAGTGCCGCCGCCAAATCCCACCAAATCCCACCAAATCCATCGATCGATTCCAGCCCAATAATTTCAATTACCTCAAGTACATTAAGCCCCAAACTTTCAGCCCGCGAATTCTCAATGACACCCCAGTGCACTCTTCGCGATAAAAATTCCGACCTCACCTCCTTATCAATGCACTTAAATCCTTACGACTCTTGCCGATAAGATATCCCTAAAAGTGTCTCAGCCTTCGAGGATTTCGAAACCTAGACTACTTACGTCCATTCCCATAAGCCACTTAACTTGATAAGTCATCTGAGAAAAAAAGGTATCTAATTTTGAAAAGGTCTGCGGGAAGAACATCAGAAAAGTGGAAGCATTTTTTGATCAGCTGCCAATAATGCTCCGTAATAATGCTCGCTTGTCGGGAGTGTAAAACTATGCGTTTATTTTCGGATCCAAATGTATGTCGTTAAAAAAAATTGGCGGCTGACCTTCGCGACGAAAACATTTAGTGAAAGTGAACTAGTTAGGGTGAAATAAATTGTTTGACTTGATAAATACTAAAAAGGTAAACATCGATCTTCTAGAAGAAGAAGAAAAAAAGGACTGCTAAGGATAATCCCAAAATAAATTTAAGAACAAAATAGATGATCTGAAGTAGTTCAATGTCTAATATGAAGCAATTAAGACCTCATTAAATATTATGATGATGGACACTAACACCTGTTGCAAAAGTTGTTCTGCCAACGGACTTTCTGACGGCTAAATTTTTCAAAGCCAAGTTCCAAAGTATATAAATATTACATAGCAGAGAAAGCTTCCTCCATTGCCAATTCTTCAAGTTTATAACAGTCATGTAAAGTAAGTCTCAGGCATGATGCGCACCTAAAATAAGGAGAGTTCTTTACTCAAAGAATAGTGAAAGAGTAGCTTCCTGAAGCAAGTAGATGCCGTAGTGAAAAAACAGTTTTCTAAGTGACAAACTAAATTTTAAGATAAAAATGTAATTCCGGAGGTGAAAGATTGTACAAAGCTTACAACCAAAAGATTTACATCCCAAGCAGAAATTATCATTCCAAATTAGCAATTGAGAGACTTCTAAGTGTCTGGGTTACTAAGAATTAAAAGCCCTACCTCATGTTTCATAAATAGACTAAAATGTTAGGAACTCTTGGGAAAGACATTATCAACAGTTGTGGAAAATAAGATACAAATGTGGTGATGACAACATCAACGTAAAATTTCCAGATCATCGCCAAAATCCTCAATATCCCAGCATAGTTAAAATTACAAAACAACACTGTGGTTTCTAGCCACAGAAATAAAAAACGCAATTGAATGCTTTAACACGAAATCCTCAAATAACCAACAAAATTCTAAATCCCCACTTGGATCCCCTATCATTACCTTAATCCTGAATTTTTTAGCAAAATCCCACATCAATTATCCGAATTATCCGAACTTATCAACATGTTTTACAATCACTTTGAAATCTACAGTTCAAGATCCTGATTTACGACCGAAATCCCTGATCAACACTTTATTTCCCTTTCCCAAAAAACAATCATGAAGAACGTCCACCTCATAACAGCAACACCTTACGATGGAGACCCTTCTTCCAAAGATCCCAAAGACGGTATAATCAGACTAAAAATTGACAAACCCTCCCACTGGGAATGGCAGTTAACTACGTCAGCTGATACAATTCCAGTAATCCAACTCCTGGACAAGGATGGTCGTCTGCTAGTCGAAACGACAGGAGGAACAGCTCAAAGAGCGAGAGGTTCCTTTCGCGATGGTCTATCCTCCCACGAAGAGTTTCCAGAGCCTCCAACATTTCCCAAATCCAGAACCAAGTCCCTAGGAAACAGAAACTTTGAAGGCTTTAGTTCCAAATTCGAGTCTGGTCAATTTGGGGTACCCAGAAAGTCGCGTAGTGATGTAGACGTGAGGAAAGGTGGTAAGAAATCTAGGAAGAGGAACTCTTCTACAGAAGTCACATGCAGATCAGAAGGTGTCAAGAGATATTCAGCTGGTGATTACCTCCGGCAACAGATCCTGGATGATCTTAGAACCCAGAGCACAAGTGGGAAAACCCCTAGTGAAATTGCAGAAGCTAGGTATGAGAAGGTTAGGGTTTATTTAAGAAATAAGAGCGATTCTTCATTAAATAGAGAGTCGAGAGAGAGGACGAGAAGTTCGTCAAGGAAAAGAGCTGATAGATCTGAAAGTGGGAAGAGTCATAGGAGAAGTTTGCAGAATGATGGGTCTTTCTCTTTGGATAGGAGGGATGTATCTATTGGAAGAAGAAATATATCTAATGGAAAGGATACAAATGCTCTAAAGGATTGTGACCAAAATGAAGGAGTCAGTCTTGAAGAGAATGTACCCCCAACCCCTTTTCCACAAAATACAGTGGACTCTTTCAAAGTCGGAAAAAAGCTAACTAAAGAGGAGCTAGCAAAAATTAGAGGCTACCTTCAGGATCGAATTTCAGCCAAGATGAAGGAGGAAAAAATCTGCAGGTCCCGTTCCCAACCGATAAATACTCACGCATTTCCGGAAATCGGAATGGACGAAAAAGAATCAGGGAAAAGGTACTCGGATTCTTCATCCAACCGGAAGAACTATCATATCAGGAAAGCGGGTAGTGATGCAAGTGTGGTGCGGTTTGCTGAGAGGCATCTTCAGCCATGCGGAAGCAGACACAATTCGGAAGGCTTATCCGATCTTCGGAGGAAACTTCGTTCAAGGACACTGACGGATACACTTTTGGAGTCTGACGAACCGGAAAATGTCTTCAAGGAGAGAAATCCCACTGAAAAGCAGAAGGTTTATTCTAGAAAAACCAGAAGCGACACACTAGTGGGAAATCTTGATTTGAAGAGGAACCACTCTCAGGATAATATGGAGAGAACCTGGAGGGAATATAAGGAATGGAAGAAACTTGATAGTAGGTTAGACAAATTAGATAAATTGGATATGGATGTTAAGGAGGAGGACTTTATGAAAAAACCGAGATGGAAGGATATGCAGAACAATTTGTGTTCTGTTAGGGATTGTAGGATTTGTGAGAACATTAGGAATTGTGTTGATCCTTTTGCTGGTGATGGTGAAAGTGCATCTAGTCAATGTGGGGTGTCAATTTCTGATCATATTTCTGATCAAAATCAATATCCAAATTTAAATAAACAGATATCTACGAATGTTGACCATGATTGTGAACCAAGTGAGGTGAATAATGCGAGACGGAAGATTGCTTTACAGGAAAATTATTTGGTTCTGGAGAGACCAAGTTCGCCACAGCAGGACTCGATCATTTCAGAAACCACAACTAATTCCCGAGAGGACGAAAACTCGCTTTCAAGTTGGATCTCTCCTGATTTCGGTTACAACAAGATACCAAAACAGTCGAGAGACTACAAGGAAATTCTCTGCTCCAACTCTGCGGTGAAGAAGAGCGACACTTTCAAAGTTGTAGACGGAAGCGAGGATGTTGGACAAATTGGGAAAATTTCCTCTGTGGTGAATGGAACTTCTGAAATGGCTTGCAATTGTGACGATCTCTCCGAGGATATTAACGGTCGAGAAAAAATAGGAAATCAGATCCTTTCTAAGAGAACAAATCAGGAAATTGCTGAGGACTATTTTGTTAGAGTTTATGAACTTTTGAAGAAGCGAAGGGAGGAAGTGAAAAAATTGGCACAGCACTGTGATGGATCAGAGTGTGAATTGAATAATTGGGCTGCTGAAAGTCTGAAACCCAGGAGACGTCGCAGGAAAAGGGCTGACAATTATCCACAAGGTAAGAGAGATTTTTCTATAGGGAAAAAGTATTCTTTTATCATGATATTAATATGAGCTTGCTGTCCCTGTTCCAGAATGTTTTAGAGTAGCCAGACTTTTCTTGTAGATAAAATCGTACTAAGAATAGCTAGTGAATCACACAATCGGTGCAAGTCAGAAAGAATAGTTGCTAATATTTTCATCGAACAAGAATAGACATCGGCTTGAGAAAGAAAAAACATTCTTTCTGCAAACCACTTGACCATGTGATCATGGTCATTCACTTCATCATGTAAATTTCGCTTCTAGTCGAATAATAAAATCGAATATCCAGACTTTAGATAAATATCTAAATCTTCTAATGACAGATGATTATTTACAAAGAAGTGGTTAGTAGAGAGATAAATATAAGCCTTTTAAAAAAACGTGTCTACGTGCTAATGGGATAATAAAAAGTATAGTGGGTATTTATATACGTTGCCAAAGAACTTGCGGCTAACAGCTGCTTGTCATTGGCAATGAAGAATTTGGCGTAGAGTTTGTTTATGCAAGATTCGCGTATGATAAATATATAGGCACATATACAATGCACACATAACATAACGAAATGAGATCAAGCATTGACAGCTCGACCCAGAAGAGTAGAAGTCAACAAGAAACCAAACCACATTTATGTGGTGTGTCCAGTTCAGAAACCACTAACATCACACACCACTAACATCACACACGTGTATGTGAAAAGTTTTTCTCTATCTGATTTCAACGGCATTCTGCCGAGAGCTGTTGTCCTCCTGACTTCGTTCCAATTTAATGTTTACTTTCCAAGCGAAATAGAGAGCAAAGCGTTTTATCCAATATTTGAAATTTTGGGTTAGCAGGGTCTCTACCTGACCGGGAAATTGGAAAACCCGAGGAATGAGCGAGAATGTGATTTAGTGGTTGGATTTTTTTTTCAATGTGAAAAATCGTAATTCTCACTTGGAATAAGGAATTTTCTAAAAGAATTATAATTCTAACTTGGAACGGTGATTTTCTAAAAGATTTATCATTTGGAACAGGATATTCGCACAAATTCGGATACCCCTTGCATTATCTAAATTGATCGAATAAATTACTAAAAACTGTTTTAAGAAACTGGAATCAGTTCAAGCATTAACTGCTTCGAAATTCTGGTTTCAAACACCCACCTTAAGTAATATATAAACTACCAATATAGGAATGACCGAATTTACCCAGCATATCCTAAATTATCCCCTTTGACGATAATTTTTGACATAAAACGGGAAATTTTATAAAATAATTATAATTTTAATTTATACACAGGGAATTAACTTTATTTTTTCATGGTAATAGAAAATCTTGTAAATAAATGTCAGACTGACTTGGAACAAATAATTGTTAGAAGTAAATTCTATAAAGAATTATAATTTATACTTTAGGGCATGGAATTTTTTGCATAGAACAGGAATTTCGAAAAATTATTTTTATTCTGATTAGGAAGAATGTAAAAAAATCCTTCTTTAAATTCAGAAGTATAATTCTTTTACAAAATCCCCTGTTCCAAATCAGAATCATAATTATTTTCCAAAATTCTCTGTACTCAATCAAAAATCTTTAAAATAATTTAAATAAAAATAAAAATAGACATTTTTGACGAAAAAAATTGTTTACTACAAGGTGTATTTGACTTTATGAGGATTTTTTATGCGTCGACTGAAAAATCCCAAGAAATAAAATACCTGGCGCTTTGAAATTCCCAAAAAAGAAAATATTAAAAATAGAGAATTACTGAAATATAAAAATTCCGATTGGGAAAATTATTGAATAATTGAGGATACCCGAATAATAAAATTTTCGACGCTAGAAAATTACTAAGTTTAAAAAATTAAAAAATAGGTTTTTTAATAAACCATATTTATTCATTAAAAATACAAGAGTTAAATAGTTTCATCATAATTTTTTTGGATGTTCAATGTGTTTTTTTAAAATTGTTTGAATTTGAAATAAGAATGATTGAGAAGAATATTATTTAAGGAAAAAAATTGTTATTAAAATATTAATCAAGACGAACACCTTTTTTTAATGATTTAAATCTTGTTATTTTCTATCGCGAATTTTATTTTTCCGGATTTTTCAGTCGTCCCTTTTTTTAGCAATAAACACATTTTCGATAAAAATGTGGTTATCTGGTTCTCTACTACCACCAATTAACTGTTTTGTTAAAAATTAATTTTCTTATATAAACTTTCAATATTTGGATTAAAAGTTCGTTTCTTTGGGTGAAAATTTAATTATTTTGTTGATAATTTGTATTTTTGTTCATTAAAAATTTATCTTGTTTGGTGGAAAATTCAAGTATTTAGGTAAAATATCATGCATATTTAAAAAAGAATAGACTTCTTGGAAGAAAATTAATCCACTTGGTTGAAAATTTAACAATTTCGGTCAGAATTTGTTTACTTGGTTAAAAATTTGTTGTTTTAAAATGAAATTTTGTTTGTTTGTTAAAAATAAAGCTGTTTAGTTGAAAATTAAACTATTCGATACAAAATTTAATTAATTAATTTTTTTAATGGACCTTTTTTATTTTCAAAATTGATCTATTTGGTAGAAAATTAATGAAATTGGTTGAAAATGTAACTATTTGTTTAAAAATTTATGTATCTTTTCCAAATTCTTCTTTTTTAGTACAAAATTAATCTTTATGGTCGATAATTCAATTTTTCTGTTGAAAATTTAACTAAAAAAGTTGATTTTTCAACAACAAAAAATGTTAAAAGCTCTTATTTATGCTTAAAAACTCAACATTTTGAGTTGAATTTTTTTCTTTATTGGCTAAAAAATTTCTCTTAAATGAAAATTTAACTCGTATTAAAAACTTATCTTTTTGATTTAAAAAATTCTCTATTGGCAAAAATTTCGTATTTTTTGGTTATAATTACAATTGTGTTTGAAAATTAATTTTTTGATCGCAGGTGTAACTATTTTGTTGATAATTCATCTTTATCGTTTAATTAAATTATTTTATTGTAAAATAAAAATCTTCTGTGGGTTAAGTTATCAACTATTACATTTTTGTTGAGAATTTACCTTTTTTGGTTAAAACTTAAAAAATATTTTTTGCTGTTATGGTTTTGACCAGATAAAATTTATTTAAAAATATTATGTCAATTGTTTTTTATCTACTGGTCTCAAATAAATATATTATTTTAAATATTCATTTTTATTTATAAATTTGGAAAAAAATTACACTTAAGCTTCGTTGTGATCCTGGTGGGTTCTGAAGAAATTTTTTTTAGTGGGTATAGACCGGCAATCTGAAAGATTTGGGTTCGGATCCCATCGTAGCTTGAGATTAATTTTTTCACAATTTAGAAATAAAAATTCTAATCTAAAATAAAACTATTTATTTTAGATTAGAATAATATTATTTTAACCCATTAAGTCCTGACTGGACACATTTTTAAGATTTTTTTCAACGGCTCTATTAACTATGAAATCGGTCAT
>JAAAKG020133669.1:0-14097 GCA_010014905.2 Druon quercuslanigerum | reverse complement strand
ATTTCAAAACAATTTTTAATTTGATTTAATTATACCACGTCAATATTATTAATAAAAACATCCAGTTTAAAATAGAATCTTAATTGCTACATTCCAATTTATCAACCTGCGAATTCGATATAACCTAAAAAAATTTTTCACGTGCCTTTTTTCACAATTCATAAAAACATATTATTAGCTTACCTTAAAGTCACCGTGCACATATATTGAATGCAGAAAAACGCCGAAAACCACTGAAGAGCGAAGGATAAGAAAGGATTCTCTCTGCGTGTATATATCGCGAAAACGTGATTATTCCGTCGTCCGTGTCGTCGCGATCCAGAAAAAAGCAAAAAAAAACAGTAAACTGAAAAATGTGAAAAACATCGACATTGAAACTTTATATCGATATTTACACATCGCCATCGATAAGGCAACATCAATGTTTAAAATATCGATAATCGAAAGCAAAACATCGATGTTTTCGATGTTACGATATCGATGTCCCATCACTATCTATTATAAGAATTCTGCAAAAATTTGTTTTTTACTTTCCCCCAATTTGTTAATTTTTATCTTTAGGGATTTTATGATGTATTTCGCAAAAATAAATATCCTTTTATTAAGATCAAAATGAAAACGTTTATTTATCTTAACTTCGTCTAGAAAATTATCTCTCAGACATGCACTTATAATCTAAATTAACATAAAACAATAATAGGGTGATTTTTTATTCTAGAATTTTTTACAAACTCTAGTTGAGAATAAGTTTTAAAATTAAAGAATTTGAAATTGCAGTTATGAAGTCTTACCAGGAGATGATCAGGATTGGCATATTGTATAAATTGATATGTTAATTTATTAAATTCTTATGTAAAATTATATGAATATAATAACTTTGACCCTTTTTTATGTGTGTATGTATGTCTAAAATGAAATTACCAAAAACTAAATTTTAAATATTAGTTAATCAATGATTTTTAAAATTGCAGTGCAGTTTAAGTGATTAGAAAATGAACAATACTTAATTTAACAAAACCATTCTTAATATTTTAGAAATAAAAAAATTACTTCGGTAAAAATTTCATTCTACTTTTTTTTTTTTTTTAAATTTATAATTTGATCTGAATGCACCCAGGGCACCTTTTCGCGGTGACGCCGGGCAACGGAATGAGCCTGTGATGCACCTGTACTTCTACTGTTTTATAAGGCCGAAAAAAAGAATAAACAGTCTGACTCTCGGACTTGTAAAAAAGTCATGATGTTCTGGGGATTTTGGACATCGGACTCGGATTCAGTGACCCCAAAAAACATATAATAAACATAGCCTGAACCCCGGACTAGACAAAAAAATGTTGCGTGGTTTTTTGAGGTTAAGTCAGAACCCTGATGTGCTGTAGTTTTTTTACCGCAGATTCGGATTCAGCGACTCCAAAAACATGTATTAAACATTGTCTGACCTCCAAGCAATGAAAAATATTTTTTTTTGGTAGCTGTGTTATGAATCTAAAATGGCTAATAATAATAATAATAATAATGTGAACATTTTATTCATTCTATTTTTTGTTTCAAGGTTTGGAATTTAAAAATTTTGAAATTTTTCTTTTTATAGTTTAGGTAAATTCTTAAACGTCTGACGCAGAAATTTTTTAAATTAAAAGTTAATAATTCGAATGACTTCCGTTTTCAGTGCTTTAAGTCACTTTCAAATATTTTTTTAAATGTTTCTAAACATTATTGCTTTCTTGGAAAGTTTGTGATGGTTTAGGTTTTGTTTAATAATGATTGTTGCAGGGTGACAAGAGGATAAAGAAAATATTCTAAAGGTTTAAAACTATTCAAAAATAATTATAACTTTTTAAAGGATTTCTTTAAATTTCACGAAAATAAAAACAAATTTTTAGAATGCTAGGAAAATTTAAAATAATTCTTATGTCGAAAAATCCGTTTAAAAAGATTTAAAACAAAATTGAAAATGATTTTATAGGTTTTTGAAAATTCTCAATGAAGAATCTGAAATACTCTAAATTGTTTATTTTTTTTTTATTTATCACAATTGAAAAATAAAATCAGGACAGATTTGTCTAATTTTAAAAGATTGGAAGGCTTAGAAGGTTTAATAGGATTAGGAAAAAATTGTTTTCAAGAATCGTGTAAAAATTAAAAATGACTTTTTAATATTAAGAATTTAATTTAAGGGAAAACTAAAAGCGGGGTTTAAATATATAAAACAATTGCCTAAAATTTCGAAATAGAGAATAGATAATTTTAAAGAAAAATTATTCAATTTGGTAATACTAAAAAATAAGAAATCGAGTAAATTTAAGGAATATTTAATAGAGTGGAAGAGATCTAATAAAAATTTTTAACTTTAAAATATTTCTAGAAATGTAGATTCTTAAATATTTAAAATATGCAATTTAGGAGCCTTAAGAGAATTTAGAAAGCTTTCAAGAAGAGAAACAAATTTTCTTTATATTACTGGAAAATCTAGAAGATAATAAATTATTTTTTTACATTTAATATTATTTTTAAAATTTGTAATAAAAAGTCTTCTAGGAATTTAAGACGTTTTAAATTGATGAGAAATATTTAAAAACTTGGACAAATTTTTAAAAATTTATTAAATATGTCGTAATTTCTGTCAAACTTTTAAATGTTCTAAACACCTATTGAAAATACCCTAATTTTTATAATATTTTTTAAAATTCTATCAGAGAATTTCGTTAATATTTTCTACATACTTTTCTCTTTTTCTTCTCTCAATTTTTTAACTAATAAATAGCGGTCAGAAATTGTTTCTATATACTATTACTGAAATTAAAAACAAAAATGCAAAAAGCAATTTTAGACGAATTTTCTAAAACCAACCTTTGGAAAAACTTTTAAAAATATGAAAATTTTTTGTTAATTTTTTACCTGAACATTTAATGATTGCATTTTCAGCAAAAAAAAATTTTTATTTGGAAATTCAAGAATTACTTTAAAGATTTATCTTTCACGATTTTCACAAAGAAAATAATTATTAACAGAATATTTGCATTAACGAAAAATGTCGAGCATTCAAACAGATCAACAAAAAAAATTAATTTTAAACTTAATAGTTAAATTTTAAAAGAAAAAATTATTTAATAATCGAAAATAATAAATCAATAAACAAATTTTTTACCAAAATTACGAATTTATTTACAAATGCATAAATTGACAACCGCATATGCGAATTCTGAAACTAAAAGAGATAAAATTTTGACCAAAAATTAGATAGTATTTTTAAAGGTAATTTTTCTTTCATTCCTTATTTTGTATTTATTTTTATTATTATTTTTTTCTTTTTCAACAGTGCCAATGCATATTCGCAATTATAATTTTTCTGGAAAATATTCTTTTCCAAGGCAGAATTAAAATTCTTTTTCCAAAAATTTCCTGCGTTAAGACAGAATAATAATTCTATTAGGAAATTTATTTCACCGAGAATAATTAAAATAATAAAAAAAAGTTAGGGCAACATACTTTTCCAGTGTTTCCATAAATTTTTTGAAATCATAGGACTGAGAGTTTTTTCTTGAAGAAGAGAATTAATTTTAGGAATTAAATTACTTTTTGAATATCTTCAGATTTATTATTTGAAGCTTTTTCCCTAAACTAAAACATTAAATTCCATGAAAAATTAGAAAGATGGGTGACCCTATTTTTTCGTGGACGTTATTTTATATTTCATACCCTTTAAAAATCTATGCAGCTATCCCTGATTGATTGTATACTATAGGAATATTTTCCGTTTCAGTACTATTAAACAAATACTAAACCAATAGAAATCTAAAGCATAAATAACAACAGAACAGCTGATCTTATTTAAAATTTATTGAAAATTAAACAGATTTTGTGATAAATAATTCACATTCTTCATTCTTTAAGAATTTCGCTTGCAAATACGTTACCTTGACAAAAATGCCTTCTCATTCTTTTAATAAATTTGGAAATTTTACAAAATCAACTTTTTATAAAACTCTTCTGTTTATTACAATTTTTACTTCTATAACATATAAAAATAAATATATATTAAGCAGCCCTAAAAAAATAAATATAATTTGAATAATTGTATAGAAGAAGTAAAAAATTAACAGAATGGCTCTGGCCTTCCTAAAGATATCCAATTATTATTTTCTCTGAAAGTATTCTACAAACTAATTAAACACAAAAAAGTTTATCCATCATTGTTTTTTTTTGAAAAAAGTGTACTTTCTCCGATTTTTTTGCAGAAATTTAATTTCTAATAAATTTTGTTTTTCTTCAACATACTCATTTTATTAGAATAGAAACCGTGAGATTTTTCAGGTGATAGTCGTCTCATTATCCTTGTTTGCAGTTTAAAACACAAATTAGACGAAACAAAGTAAATTGGTTTTAATTCTTGTTTTCCCTCGGATTTTTATCTTTAGTTACTGTGAAGGTACCAGGGACATTGAACTTAAGAAATAGAGAAAATTTCGAGATCTGAGATCAACAGTCTTTCTCCTTCCACTTTACTCAATTTGAAGACTGAATAAAATGCTTCATCCAGAATTTTTTTCATTTATAAAGATTTCAAACAGGTAGATAAAGTAGATAAAGAATTTATGATGAATTTATTTGATGTCCACTGATTAGTATTTTTCTGATTTGAATTTCATTTGTTCTATTTGCTTTAAACTTATACTTTATGAGCATACATTAAAATAATCAACATTTTAAAACAAGTTAGAATATTGAAAAATTTTCACAATCAGAATGCAAAACCTGCAAAATGATAGAATCTCAAACGTTATTTTCCTAGAAAAACTGCATTAGAAAATCTTCAATTCATAAAAGTTTATCCCTGAGAAAAAATATTTTAAATTTTGTTTCTCAAATCAGAGCTGCTTAAATTCCAAAGAGGTGTGTCGAGGCCAATTAGAAAAAAATCTCTCTTTCATAGAGCCCTTTACATTTCTGATTTTGTCTACGACTTTCATCAAATAAATCACAGATTGAAACAAAAGTCGAAAATTCGAGAAATTCTTGATCAATAAAAGGTTTTAAGGGTTGTTCAGGGTCCCTAATAAAGAAAAATGCAGAAAAATGAAAAATATCTAAACTTAAAAATCATTTATGGAACTAATTTTTCAATATTATCTTTTAAAATTGTTTATCGATAAAACTTGAAAACTCAAAACTAAAAACTTCTGAAATTCTAGAATTTTAAATAGTCATTACATAACACAATTGTAATTTAACATAAGAGATAATTAGACAAATTTTTATAAAATAAAAGAATAATTTAAATTATACTAAACAAACTTTGAAACTAAATAGTAACTTTAAACGGAAAACATTAAAAATGAAAAAATTTTCAACGCCACAACCTTGAAACTTTAACGAATGTGAAATTCATTTGAAACTGACAAAACTTATAGTAAAAAAGTCTTTCAAGTAAATTCAAATTGCTAATTTCTTAATTTTTATCTCTTTTTATTTTAAACCTAAATTTTTATTTTCTTATTTCAAGTCTTTCTTGAGAACTATTTTTCGCCTTTGAAATTTTACAATAATATATTGTTCGATTTTAAATGATTTATTTGTTTAAATCTTTAACTAAAAATCTGAAAATG
This sequence comes from Druon quercuslanigerum, assembly GCA_010014905.2. Taxonomy (NCBI): domain Eukaryota; kingdom Metazoa; phylum Arthropoda; class Insecta; order Hymenoptera; family Cynipidae; genus Druon; species Druon quercuslanigerum. The sequence continues at coordinate 8,491 of JAAAKG020133669.1, read as the reverse complement.
ATAAGATATTGAATTGAAAAAAGGTGAATAATAAAAAACAAGATTGCTGTAATATGATTCCATTTTTTGGAACTGTACTATTTTAAGGTCTTTTTATTTGATTTATTAAAAAGAATTAATACAAAAATTAATTTAAGAAAAAATATTAGTTTCAAGGCATCACATTGAATCGTTTTAGAAATTGCGCCTTGAAATCTATAATTTTGAATTTAAGTTATAGACATTTTAAAGACGATAAATATATTATTAATAAGATCGCACAACGTTCTACTAAGTGATATTCAAAATGACTTATCACATTTTTTTTGCTAAAAACTGTATCACCTAATTTCCTCTAAAAAGCAATATCTTGGCAATTGAAAAAACTAATTTTGATCCCAAAAAAATGCGAATTTCCAACCAAAGAAATTAATTTTTAATTTTAAAAAATTAATTTTTAAGGATAAATTTATATCTAAAAATATAATTTTTCAAGGAAAAAAATTTTCAACAAATTTGTTTAATTTTTATCTTTAGAAATGAATTTTAAACTAAAATCATGAGTATTCGATGAAAAATGGACTAGTTAAATTGATGGATAAAAAGTTGAATTTTCAACGAAAGAAAATTATTTTGAAGTAGAAAAAATTATTTTTTAACCAAAAATAAAACGGTTATATTGCCATTAAAAAAATTATTTTTGAATAAAAAAAAAAGAATGTAAAACAAAATAGTGATAATATTTTACCAAAAAATTGAATAGTTGCATTTGCAGTTAAAAAATAATTATCAACACCAAAAAATCAAAGTTTGAACAAAATATTTTAATTTCCAAGCAAAAAATTAAATTTGCAAACAAATAATTTAATTTTCAAACCAGTAATTTTCTACCGAAAACAGAAATTCAAAATTTTAAAAAAAGAACAACATTTTTTTAAGAAAATTTATAAATTTTGAACGAAAACCGGCTAGTTCATCAGTTTAAAAAATAAATTTTTAAAGTTAAAAAAAAGTGCATATTCATCTGAAGAAATGAATCAATCATTAAAATAGATAAATTTTTAAACAAGAAGAATAATTTTCTAACAAAAAAGATCAATTTTCGACAGTTAAAATTTCAGCAAAAACAAAATCTTTTTTTAACAAAAAAAAATCGGATTTTCAACAAAAGAGTTAAATTGTCAACCAAAAAATCAATTGTCAAACGGGAAAAATAATTGTTTATATTAAAAAAGATGAATTTTTAACTGAAATAGATAATAAAAAAAATATTTCAACAAAATCTTTAAATTTTACAACTTAAAAAATGAGTGTTGTAACTAAAAAAAAAGAATTATACTAAATAGGAAACAGTTGAATTTTTAAATAAAAAATTGATTTTTCTGCAAGAGAGTTTAATTTCTGATGGAAGAAATAATTTTTGAAGTAAAAAATATTTTGAAAAAATCAATCGAATTTACAACATAATAGTTAAATTTTAAAACACATATTGGATTTTCAAATAAAAAAGGTAAATTTCCAACCAAAAATGGAACGGAATAAATTATGAGAGAAAATTGAAAAAAGGTAAAAGTTTGTGAACCATTTGAAGCAAAATTTGCAATTTTGCCATATTATATAATTTTAGAAAAAATAAGGAGCATAATTCTTAATAAGCCTAATGGCCCAATTTCGTTGCTCAATTTTTAAACTTTGAAATTTTAGTAAGTTTAAAAAATATCAGGAAAGATTCTAGGAGATTTTGAAGAAATTTTTTGATTTTATAGGATTTAAAAAATATTGAAAAATTTCTTATTTATTTAAACCGCTTTAAATTCTTTAAAATATTGAAATCTGTCTAAAGTTTAAGCTTCTAAAGTTTAACCTGCGTTTATAAAATTTACATTACATTTTTAAAACTTTTTAATCTTACCGAATTGAAACATTTAGCTTTAAAACCTTCTACTCTCTTTTTCGAAATATCAGGAAATCGTTTAATGTGTTTAAAATCTTCTTTAATTTTTTTAAAGTACATGCTCAAAATAAAAAAAAATTAAAACTTTCACACGATAATAAGCAAAATAATTCTTGTTTTTTTAATCTTTTCAGACCTTCTTATCTTATATTCTTTAAAAATACACAAATTTTGCCTGAATTTTGTTAATTCTGCAAAATTAACTAAAAAATGCCTTTAACTTTTTAGGTTCTTTGAGAATTTTGGAAATCTTTTGCAATGTCCTGAAATGTTTTAAAATAATATTTTTAAATTAATTTTTCAAAATAAAAATGAAGATATTGCAAAAAAATTGCACAAGAAGGCTAAAAGAGATTAATGTTCCTTAATTTTTCTAAAACTGTGTAATATGGAAGAATTACAAAACTTTTTTTCAAAATCTTTCTCGTACTTATTAAAAATTTTAGGAAATAATAAAAAAATAAATATATAAAAATAATTCCCCATCATGAATAATCAAAATTGTTTCGTAATGTTTTTTTAATTTTCACTTAGAATTAATTTTAAAACTATCATTTAAATTTTCCTAAGAAGATTATTTCATTCTCTTGACACCCTGAAAGATTCAGTTTACCTAAAAACTCCTTCTAATAGCCAGATTAGCCAGTTAATCACCGAAAACGAATCGTGAGTTCGGGGGAGATCGGGTTTCATGCTCGTGCATTTTCGGCTCTACAAGAGGCTGGACTACGCAACATGTAGCAGAGCCGACTCACCGACACGATGCGATTGACTGCATTTCTCCCATACGGGAGAGTGGTGGGGGCTGAAAAATTCCACGTTCTGGCGACACTGGCTCCCATCCAGCCAGCATTTTTAAAATTATGTACACCTAATGAAATGGCACTTTGGTGTCCATGGATTATATTAATAGAACGACTGGTTTTGTTATTGTAAAACTTGGCGAAGATCTTCATTTTAATATCTGATAAAAAGTTTTATAGTATAATTGCATGAAAATATGAGTCTCTTCGAAAATATTTTTGAGGTTTTTTCGCTAAATAAACATCCATCGTTTGAAAACTAGAAGTACATTTCTGGGTGCTTCTTTGACTCCACTTAAAATCAATACTTTCATACAAAATGTAACTATTTGAAAGCGTTCTGGATCTGTAAAATTCTGAATGTATAACCAGCTTAATTGCGACCAAGCTTATTAGGCATACATGGGGAACTCTCCCTAAATGAATAAAATTGTATTTTCTCATCGATTAACTCTAACATTTAGGAGCACAGTGAAATCGAGGGATTCATTTTTATCCGGGATCCTTTTTTGGATGTTCTAATATGATCTCACTAATAGTCTATTTTATTACCAGTTTCTGCATTGTTTCGTTTGCTAACTTCATATTGATAAATGATCCGAGATACCGAACTTAATTGATTTGAAATAGATCAAAAGACTAGAGATCGGAATGTTTTAGGTAGGGCCAGTGCGGGTGTGGATTGGAGACTTATAATTCTTAAATGTAGCATCCAGATGATGATGACAAGATCTAACAGTTTGAGCACGCACGACGTTGACATACGAGGTCTGGCTATTAAATAACGAGACTGGTTACGAAAAAGAGTTTTATTATAAAAATTATTTAACAATCGAATGCTCCCCTTCAATATACTCCCCGCCCCTCGCCACACACCTTTCAATAGGGCCTTTAGGAGCTCTGCCGTTTTTTGCTTTACCGCTTCTATCGACTTAAATCGGGTCCCTTTCAAAGCAGATTTAATCTTCGGAAACAAAAAAAAGGCGCATGGTGCCAAATCTGGCGAGTACGGCGCGTGCTCGAGCACTGGAGTGCGTTTTTCGGCCAAATACCGCTTCATAGATAGCGCGTTATGGGCAGGTGCGTTGTCCTGGTGCAAAATACACGAGTTGTTCTTCCACAACTCGGCCCGTTTCTTACGAGTCCGGGATCTTCTTCTAGCCTTTCAAGGAAATCTAAGCAGACCTGTTGACGCAAGAGCTTTTGGTCAGGAGTCAGGTTTTTTGGCACCAACTTCGCACAGACTTTTGTCACGTGTAATTTCTCGTGTCAAATTTTTCTAGCCGTTTCTTTATCGGCGTTTACAGCCTCGGCAATTATCCGCAAGCTCATTCGACGATCTGACCGCACAATTTGATTGATTTTGGTCACTGTTTTCCGATTTAAAACAGTGACAGGGCGACCTGGGCGCTGGTCATCTTCAGTGCTCTCTCGGCCCTCACTGAAGCGCTTACACTACTCAAAAACAGGCGCACGAGATAGAGAATTGTCCCCACAGGCCTCTTGCAACAATTTATAGAACTCAGTCGGAGGGCGCCCTCTAGGCGCGCAGTCTCGTTATTTAATAGCCAGACCTCGTACTATCCATGTCATTTCGGGGTTACGTTGGTTTCTGAACTTCATAGTTTAGAATTTGGTTTGTCAGATTTGCTTGTTAAAAGATGATTTTCATGTCAAGTCTATTTCAATCCACAAATCGACCTCATTTTATTAAATGTGTCGATCAAACTGATATGGAAAGATATGGAAGATAGGAACATGGCGAGAAAGAAAAAAGTTACTAGATCGGTCTTTCCTTTATCATATTTTGATAAATAGAGATATGAAGTTACAAAATTTGAAGTTACCGTTTCGTTTTCATGCACACGCAACGATAGAGATTTGATATAAGGGAACACACAGTTAAGATATGCGTTTCATTCATATTTGAGTATTAACCGTGCGTGACCTTTGAAGCAGCGTTCACCCAAGCCTACTGTCTCTCTGGTTATTCAAAAAAATGGATCCGACTCAGGAAGTACATTTATAGAAAAGCTATAGTATAGCGCAACATTCCTTTAATATTTTTATTAAAAGTGGTAAATAATATTCATAAGTAGCTAAAAAATTTTGAAAAGTGTGCCGATATTTGCCGAAACATAATTTATTTCTTCTGGCTTTTGAATGATAATTTTTTGAATAAATGTTTTTGCATAATCGAAAACAAGCTTTTCATAATTCGATGGGCATTTTCTCTACTCATTGTTCATTGCAGGCCTCCCTTTGACCAGTAACTGCTTGGAAAAAAACCAACTATGTTGGACTTATCGTAAAATATTCGAATTCCTCAAGAACCGCCTTATTGTGTTGCCATTTATGTTGTTAAGAGAGAAATGTGTATTATGTACATATATCCTCATGTATTATTTATATATCATTATCATATATCATACTTATTGTTTATATCGTATAGTATTGCTATCTACAAAAATTAATGAAAATACAATTTAAAAGAATGAAGCGAAAAAAAGCACCTAACATAACATTTTTGAGTACCTGCTTAAACAAATATGTTTTGAGTAAATTTGTAAAAAAAAGTTTTTAAAATCAGTAAATTTAGTACATTTTAAATAATTTATTTAAAATAAGTGATATATTTCGTAGGGTTTCTAAGATGAGTAGAAATTAGAAATTATATTTTTTTATTCACCCTGAATTGTTATTATTTTATCATGCATATTTTGATTCTTTGGAATTCTTTGGAATTTTTTAAGTTTACTTAAATTAGTTTTAACTTACTCAATTCTATTTAATTCAATTGATTTTTTCCATTTTTTAAAGATTTTATTTAATTGATCCTGGGAGAATCAATTGACAAAATTATGACATGGTTTGAAATATTTTTTAAGTATTTTTTAAAATTCATTAGAATTTCTAAGATCTTAAACAAATTTTAAAAAATTCAAAAAAATTTTTAATTATTTGGTTTTTTTTGAGATTACAAGGAAGTTTTTAATAGATTCTAGTAGTTTCTTGGAATTTGTAATAATTTTAAATATTTAAAGGTTTTTGTGAAAGATTAGCTGGCACTTTCATGACCTTTAAAAAGTTTGTAGGGATTTCAAAATATATCAAAGGATTTGTAATATTTAAGGAAATTTTAATAGATTCCGAGAACTTTTTTTATTTATATAAATAGTTCATATAAATTTCAAAGACTTTGAATTATTTTAGTGTATTTAAAGGGATTTCAATGATTTTTCAAGAGATTCAAAATATAATCAAAAATTTATTCATAACTTTCAAAAATTAATTAAAATCTTTCTTATTCAATAAATAAAACATAAAAATTTATTTTCTTATTTGTAGCTAAATACTTTTATATGTTCTGTTTTTAGCTTTAATGCACCTAATGTTAACTAAAAAAAATCATTTCGAAAAAACATGTTTTTTAAATTAAATTTTTTCGAAAGTGCGTAAAGAATAACCCATATAACAATGATAAAGCATTTTTTTCCAAAGATTTTTTATAAACAGTGATTGAAAATTTTTTAACTTTAAGGAGGAAGTCAAGTTATTCTTCAATATTTATTTTTGAAATTTAAATTTAATCAAATTAAATTTAATTTAAATTAATTAGAGCAATACAATGTCATGATTTTGAACTTAACACCTTTCTTGCTGTGACATATCGTATTTACAAATAACACTACTACCTCTTAACTGTTTCAATAAAGATAAAAATGCTACAGCATCGTCGTATTTTTTTAAAGTTTTTTTCTCTGTAACAATATTTCAATTTTTTTATTAAAAAATGTCAATTATGTCACGTAAAAAATTGATACATTTTTATTAAGTATCTCAAAAGGCAAAAAGTCGAAAAGTAACATACCGCACTCTTTTTCCGAAAATAAACTATTCATTCCTTTCTTCCGAAATTATACAAGAAATAAAATAAACATTTTAAAAGTCTATACGACTTCTTGAACTACGCCTTTTAAGCTATGAAAACTTCTTTTCCAAAGACAAAAGACAAAATTATTTTTTGCATTTTGAAAATTTCCAAAATAATTATTTTTCTCTAAAAATCTCCTGTTCCAAATCAAAATCATAAATTGTTAAACTTTATTTTAAATTTAAAATGATTTTTTAATTCCCAAAAACTCCTTGCTTCAATTTTCTAAAGTTCTATATAAATTTCTTGATCATGGGATTAGTAGTCCTTCTTTAAGTTAAAAAATATTGATTGCAAATAGAAATTAAAAATAAGTTATTGAATATTTTTAAAACTCTACCATGTAAAGAAAAAAATAGAAAAGTTAATTAAATTTTAAAACTGACAAAGGATTATTTTATTATTTAAACAATCATTTACTATGTGCTACGTTTTTATTGAAATTGTTTTTCAGAAAAAAAGTAAAGTTAGTCTTAAATAATTATTTTATAAATAATTTTTTTTTATTTTTTACATATTAAAACTTCGTTGAGTCTATTAAAGGAAAATGAAAAATGATGTAAGAAAGCAAACTATCAAATTAAATATGCTGTATAAATATTTAAAACTTATCTGAAATTGTTCTATATTTTACGCCTCTTATTATTTAAAAAATTTCTTGTTTTAGATCTAAAAGCATTTTTTTAATCCCAAATTGGAACCAAAGAAAAAACTCTTTGAGAAAATTCAGAAAAAATTTCAACTTTTTTTTTTTTAATTTTCCGTTCTCACCCAAAGTCTAAATTCTTTTTCAAAATTTCTGATTCAAAGTTCAAATTTTTACTTTCCAGAAAATCTTCTTGCTTTAATTCAAAATTATTATTATTATTATTTTTCCCCTATTTCAAAGTGAGAATTTTAATTCTGCCAAAAAATTTCATCTTCTAAGAACGAATTGTAATTGTTTTGAAAAATTGATTGATTTTTATCACTGAAATGACATTTTGAAGAGTTTCAAATTTCTTCTTTCAAACTTTTATCATCAATTAAAACATATTTTATTAAATATAAGAAAAAAATTCAACTTAAAAACTGATTCTTTTCACAATAAAGTAAAATAATTTGTATCATCATAAACAATAAGGGATGCAACCGCTGAGAATTGAAATACTGAACATAATATCAGTGTTCGATAATTAAAAACCTCCAATTGGTTAAAAAAAACTTTACATAAACACAGAAATATTTAGAATTTTCATTTTGCGAAAATTAAAAATATGTTTTTCTTCTTTTTTCCTGCAGTAATATATCCGAATTATGATAGTGTTTAGAGAATTTCCTGTTTTAAACCAAATTTTTTTTTATTGAAAGGCTTTTGTTCCAAATCAGAATCATAATTCTGAAAAAAATTGTTTCAATTATTTAGAAAAATTTGTTGTTTTGGGCCAAAATATTTAATAAATTTAAAAAAATGTAAAGGTTTGATCAAAAGTGAAGATCTTTTCAAAAATTCCTTCTTTCAGATTTGAGTTATAATTTGTGTTTCTTCGAATAATGTACAGACTTGAATTTTAAGTATATAAAATCGTATGCTATTGATGAAATAAATTCTAGTAAATACTGTAGTATTACAAATTATCTAGAAAATTTCTTTGCAAAAAAAACTCTATTTGTTCCTATTGACGCATTTCGAACTACAAAGAAGACAAGCAATTTTAGAATATACCTACTATGAGTTGACAAAAATTAAAATATTTCACATCATCATGTTTCCATTACATTAGAAGATGGTTATGAATCCATAAAATACAGATAGTAAATTTTACAAAAACTAAATATAAA
>JAAAKG020133668.1:0-14097 GCA_010014905.2 Druon quercuslanigerum | reverse complement strand
CCCAGAAGGCGTCTTTTACTTCTCTGGAATCACTATCAACTGGCGCGTAACATGCTATGATAAATAATCTTCTGATTTCTACTTTCATTCTAGCCCAGAGCAATCTGGGAGATAGAAAATCATGAGCTCCGACATGCTGCTTCGCTCTTTCATACAAAATGAGACCTAATCCTTGCCTACGATGAGTTTCACTATATAATCCTGACCATATTTTAAATACGCCTTTCAACAACCCGGTTTCTATGTCCCTACTTTCGCATCCCTTTTTCTTTGTTTCCGGTACACATAAAATATCTAGTTTCCTTACGTGCATAGTTTATCGTAGTTCTTTTAACTTGAGATCATTCACCCCTCTAGAATTCCAAACACCCAGTCTCCATTCGTCGCCTGAAACTTGACCTTTACATTTTCCGTGTGCATGCCTTTTCTCAATTAAAGTTTCAGTCCTTTCTGAGGATACTTTATTGTTTGTATTATTCATTGTTTAGATTATGCGCCCAACTAAGACCTTTATGCAATAAGTTTATTTTGCGAGTCGAAATCACGTTCAAGTTAAGTAGCAATTCTTCATATGGTGGAAACTGTAGTATTCGTATTGTACATAAATTTGTAATTGTACTACCATATCACCTTTCATTTAATACATAATGATTGAAATGATGCTTGGTTTATTAATCAAATGGCAGGTAAGTATTCAGTTTGTGCAATCTGGTAAAAAGATATTATTTCATTTACATTATACGGAACTGACATTACTAACTGTATATTTTCATATGGATGCACTTTTTTCAATATTATTGGTTCCAAAATCTTACTGTTTCAAAACCCTATTCAATTTTTTAATTTAACCACAGTTTCATGTGAATTTAAGTGAATTGTACTTAAATTTGACTAAATATTGTATTTAAACGTTCTATGTAACTAAATTTTATTATATTTTTCAATTTAACTGAACTTCACTTGAAATGAACTTAATTGTATTCACTTTTAAAAATTATCCAGTCTTTATTCAATATTTAAATTTAGTTTTTACAACAAAATTTTTAAATTTCACTAGAATAGTTTTAGAATACGAAAAGAATTTTTTTAAAATTATTTATTTAGTATCTCGAAAATTTATCATTTAAAAGAAACCAGACGAGAAATTAATTTAATTCAATTAAAATTTATTTAATTTTTAAATTTAAATAAATATTTAAATTTTTAATGCAACGAAATTTTATTTAAATGTTGAGATTGAAGATGGCGTCGGGCCTACTGGTCGCGCGTGTTTGTGCTATGTCTGTTTTCTCCTTTAGTGATTTTTTCTGACTGTAATTGAGTCTGAGTTTTTAAAGGTGTGGTACGGGGTTAGTGTTCAGCTGAATTATTTTTTTTGGTGGTGTGGTTTTTGCCTAAATTTTGTTGTGTGTTGCTCGGTGAAAATTGAGAGCTGAATATCTGGGTACTATCGGTGTATTAAACATTGACTCTCATTCTGGCGAACAGCTGACCGGTCCAGGTTTGTACTAAGAATGGGCGCTCCTGGTATGACTTCTGCTGACGTGTCGCGATTTGAGACTCTGCTAACATCTATAAAGGAGGATACGTCGATCACCAAAAATGATGTAGCGGCCCTTAAGGGCTCGGTTGCTCAGATTCAGGGAGAATTAGACCTTCTGAGAAGAGAAACGGAATCTTTGAAATTAAGAAACCATGATATGGAGAAGAAGAATACGGATTTGGAAAACGGCATGAAAATGTTGAAAGAAGAGGTTTTGCAGCTTCGAAGAGATGCCTGTCCAAAAAATGTGATTCTACATAAGCTCAAGGACACTGATGCATGCAATAAAGACCTAATCTCGTCTGTTCCAGGGGTGTTCGCGAACGCGGAAGTAGATTCGGTTGTGGTGGAATCTGCTTTTCGCCTGGGAAAGGAGCCTGGTTCCAGACCCGTTTTGATTAGGCTGGGCTCTCCATCTCACAGGTTTCTGGTCTTCCAAAAAGCGAAGTCCTTCACGGCAATGGGCCTGACAGTTTCCAGTGACAGATCGAAGCTTGAAAGGCAGGCGAGAATCCAGCTCATGAAGAAGAAAAGAAATCTGAGGGATAGAGGTTTCGAAGTTACGGTGAAAGGTAACCACTTAGAATTAGACGGGAAAGTGCTGTCATCTGACGAAATTAGTGCCATGTTCGCTGGCCGTCCATGCAGTTATTTAGAGACATTTCTTGAGGTGAAGGACACAGTCAGAAAGCAGAGGGGCAGACCCCCCAGAAAAATTGGTTCAGGGTCGCAATCAGTTTCTTCATCCGAAGACTCTCGGCGAAACAGGGAAGGCTCTATCAGTGATTTTCTACCCGGAAACTCACTCCAGAATTCCTCGTCAAAAACTCCACGTAGAGGATCGAATAGCTCCCATAACGATGGTAAATGATCTGTCCTCGGTGGTGAAGGGACGGTTAGCTCGGGTTGTTTTCTGGAACTGTCATGGATTTTCTACTGTCGGGGATTTAGCAATGTTTAACTTGGACACGGATTGCTCAGATTGCAACAGCATTGCTCTTTCTCTGTGGATGCGAAGCGAGTAAGTAAATTTGGTAGAGCGCTATATAGAGGGCTTTGTAGAGATCATTCTATGGTTTTTATCGTAGGTCTCATTTATTTCAAACCGAGTCTTGACTTTGAATATTTGCGCAATGGTTTGGATGGGGTCCTTGATCCGTTAGAAGAGTTACATCCTTTCATGCCTATAATTCTGGGGGGCGACTTCAATGCGCGGATAGGGGATTTGAATCATATATGCCCTGATGTTATCCCGGTGGAGGCGAATGCGAGCTCGGAGAGATGGGTGAGTATGGATGAGTATGGATGAGTATCTGATCCTGTAATTTGTAAGCGTGGTACTGCCTTAATTGAATGTTTAGAATTACGTGGTTTTGCTATTCTAAATGGAAGATTTAAGAGTGATTGTTCGGCTAACTTTACGCGCCTCTCTCCTGAAGGGGGAAGTACTATAGATCTCGCGGCTTGCGCTTTACCTTTCATAAATGTAATAAAGGACTTCAAAACTGTTCCGATCACTACTCGCTCTGACCATCTCCCAGTATGTGTAGAGCTAACGCTTCCGGGAGGAGAGGGGGTACGAGAGACTAGCAACGTAAAGCATGAAGTTAATAGAAATGTAAGGTTGACTTAGAGGAAGGATAGAAAGGGTGTTTTCCTAGATTCACTGATTCTACCGTATTCGCAAACGGTACTCGCTTCTTCGGTGGCTGACTTAACGAAAATCTTATCTCGGCACTTAGAGCGGCGGCCTCAACTGCTTGTATGATTCCTGCTAATTCTTCGTGTTTTATAGGGAAAAAGTCTTGGTTCGACTGGGCATGTTTCAATGCTAAAAGAAAAGTTGTAAATAGTCTAAAAGAGTGTAAAAGGTCAGGGTTCGCTTTAGTCGACATGGAAAAATTTAATTTAGATAAAAAAGCCTATAGCTCACTGTTAACCTCTAAGAAAATTTTGTATGAGATGGCCTTTCAAGAGGCTCTTGCATCTGCCAGAAGGACGTCGGAGTTTTTGGAAAGCAGTTAACTTCTTTAAGCGTAGACTCACACAGAATAGCAACATTGACATTCAATAATGGCAAGATTTTGCGAATACGTTGTATCCTCCGAAGGTGAACCTTGATCTTTCTTTAGGTGTAAATACGCAGCCCCTTCTGGATGCCCAGATCTCAAAGGGCGAAATCAAGGCTGCTATCCGCAAATGTAAAAAGGGGAAAGCCCCTGGACACGATGGTGTCCCCGCCGAGTTTTACCAAGCTTTACCCGAATTAGGTCTAGACTATCTTGAGTGTCTATTCAGGAGGATATGGGAGACTGAGGAGGTTCCCCCTTCTTGGGCAAATATCCTCACGTGCATGTTATTCAAAAAGGGTGATAAAGAGGATCCAAGCTCTTACAGAGATATTGCGCTTGTGAATGCTATTGCAAAAATATTTACACGAATCCTCCTGGATAGGCTTGTTGAGTGGACGAATGCAGCGAAGTGTATACCCGAATTTCAGGCAGGTTTTAGGGTTTCCAGAGGCTGTATGGACCATATATTTGTTCTAAGTTCTATAATTCAGATTTATCTCACCACTCCTGGACGTAAAGTTTTCGCGTGTTTCGCTGATTTTAAAAGGGCCTTTTCTTCAGTAAATCATGACCTTCTTTGGTCTAAACTATTGAAGCTGGGCATTAGCACAAAATTTATTAGGATAATGAAGAGCCTTTACGATGCAGCTAAGATGTCCATCCGCACACCTGAGGGTCTTACTGACCCGGTGGACGTGACTTACGGGGTCCTTCAAGGGGAACTTTTAAGTCCTGTTTTTTTATTTTATTAATTGGAGACATGGAAGATTTTTTTTAGAACCGGGGAGTAAGGGGAATATCTATCAATCACTTAAGAGAGATTATACTACTGGCATATGCCTATGATATCGTAATACTTACTGACTCTCGCATTGATCTCCAGAGGAAAATTAATGTCCTCGGTGAGTATTGTGATCTGAATTTTTCAGAGATTAATACCTCAAAGACCAAGACCATGATTTTTCATAGAGGGAGGCCTCCCAGGATCTCGAGTTTCACTTTGAATGACATGCAGCTCGAGATGGTCAGGGAATATAACTATCTGGGAAAACTATTTTCGAGCTCTGGTATCTTTACACTGGCTTGTAGTAAAAGAATTACTGCCGCAAGGATGGCTACGGGGGCAACTTTGCAGGTTCTGCGTAACTCCAAAAGAGACTCCTGGCGCTCAAAATTGATTCTCTTTCAGAGTCCCGTAGCGAATTTTTTGCTCTATGCTATAGGAATATGGGGTCTAAGATACTGCGAGGAAGTCGAGGTTATTCAAACCCCTTTCTTACGAAAGTGCTTGGGCTTCCTCCTTACAATCCAGGATATGCACTGAGACTTGAGTTAGGCAGAGTACCAATTTCCTATATTATCTTAAAAATGACATTGAACCCCTGACTTTAGAAGGCAGTTTCTCCACAGGAAAAAAATGTGAGAAGGTTCTAATAACAATCCTACGAATCCACTATGTTTTCTGAATAAAATAGTGTTTCTCTAATTTGCATAAAAAATTTTCGTTCAGTTATTTAACAAAATACAAGTAAAAATGCCATCGCGAGGCCCATTGTTTAGACACTTTAACTTTCACATGACCCCAGAGTTAAGAATATTCTGAAAAAATTAGAAAAAATTCTGGAGTGTCCTGCAACATGTTTAGAATGAAGCAGAGACCTTAAAATTAAAACATATTTTAAAATGTCACTTTTACAAGCATTTTTGCTGAATCTTTTTATTTAGGAATTGAATGAAGCTATCGTGCTATTTAATGGCTTAAAATGTGTGGTAATGTACACTGATTCCTATTTTGTCCATAAATCTGAATAAAAATGATCTTTCCGCGATAAAAAGTCGCTTAGAATAAGCTTGAGTTTACTGAGGCAAGGATCGTGCCAAAGGTGTAGAAAAAAAAGGTTCGTCGTATGTCCCAGTGGCAGGACAACATTTTCCCCAGATTTTTCCACGGCCGTTGCTCGCTTAGCAGCGCCGTCTCAAAACTTTGAGGTGGGCTGCGCCCTTCTCTCCTGATATAAAATTTTAATATCATAATACAGTATGGAGCTTGCACACGAATTATCTTGTATTTTGTTTATTTAATTAAGTACACTTATTACTGAAATGCGTCAAAGATTTTTTTTTTATGAGCAATTCCACCTCAAAGTTTTGAGACGGCCCTGCTGAGCGAGCAACGGCCGTGGGAAAATGTCTGCGTGCTGATGGGAAATATGACGGACTTTTATCGCCGAAAGATAATTTTAATTCAGTTTTATTTTAAAATTTTAAGGTCTCTACTACATTCTAAACATGTTGTAGGACACTCCAGAATTTTTCAATTTTCCTCCAATATATTTTTAGCTCTGAGGCAGGGTTGGTCAGTTACGCGTAACTCGGGAGTTTGTGACGTATTATACGTTTTCTACGTAATATACGTCGCAAATTGTATAAAACCCAGTAAGATGCGTTTCCAAGATGGCTGACTTGTGAAATCACCCACGTGACACGTGAAGTACATTACATAGCCTCACCTTTTAATTTTATCATTTATTTATTTTTAACAAATGTGATTATTAATAAGTATTTAAAAACAAAACATAATTATGCCTAGGAAGGGCAAAAATACTCAACAGTATAGTGCAATTCCATGTAAAGATCTATTTTTTGAACGGATAAAAGAAGAAGAGAAAACTGTGGCAAAATGTTTTTTTTGCAATAAGAATTTGAAAAATACAGATTTAAAGGGACTGGAAAGCCACAGGTATGTACATAATTATTCATTTTTTCAATAATTATTATTATTGATCACATGGAATGTTTTTATTATTATGTATGTACCTCGATCCAATCCCTCACATTTATATTAAAAGTGAATTAATTTGTAAATGTCGACATGAATCAAATAAAACAAATGTCACATAACGTGACCAGAAATAAAATACCTACTTTCTTCGTCATAGAAAAATTTGTTTAAATTTATAATTTTGTACAACATTTTTGTAGACAAAAAATTTAGCTGGCAATGTAAAAAGTAGAAAATATATTTTTTTAAATCTTTCTGGACGAGTTTCATGGTTTAACATTTAAAAGAGGAATTTATATTAAAAATAGTTTAGATATAATAGTAGATATAATATCACAATAAATTGGAGGTTAGGTTAAGATATTGACAGATGCGGCGCATGCGCTATGCTGTTTTTGTTTAGACGTAATTTACGTCAATTGGCGTAGAAAACTAGGGACGTAATATGTGTAGTAATATACGTAATATATATGCGTAGTAATATACGTCTAAAGTCAGGGGTCTGGATTTTTGGCGGCGATATTAGTATCATCCCTATAAAAAGGAGAGCTTTGAAGAGAATTATATGGAATTGAAAAAACTGTACACTTTAATGCCTATAAATTCAAACAAATTCCGTTTTTGTCCGAATGCGCTTCTTGGCATTCGATTGATTCCGTATGAATCATTTTGAATCCGCAACAAAATTATGGCATTAAAGTGGCTTCTTTGTGATGCCATCAATTTAATGCCATTGAATACCATTAGATGACAGTATAAGTTGAATGCTAGGCAATGCCTTCAGTGATCACTGGTATATAATGGAACCAATGCCATTCAATGCTGTTGAATTACCAAATAAGTCGAATGCCATTTAATGCTTTTTATATCTAGTGAAAGCTTTGAATCAAATCGTTTTTAGTTAAAAATAAAACTCTTTTTTATTGGCAATTCGTCTTTTCTGTTTGAAAATTCATCTCCTTCAAATGAAATTTTATCTTTTTTGAAATTCCACTATGTGTTTGAAAATTAACGTTATTGTTCAAAAATCATATTTTAGCTTAAAAATTAAACTGTTTTGTTGAAAAATTGTCTTTTCAGTTACAAACTTGTCCTACATTGATAGAAAATTCAACTATTTGGTTGAAAATATATTTTTTACTCGATAATTAACTTTCTGGATTAATATGCAGAAAATTCGTATTCTTGGCTTTAAAATTCCAGAAGTTACTCAAAATTAATTTTTTTTTTGTTGCAAATTTATATTTTCGGATTGTAAACTCAACTGTCTTGTAGATATTGGGTCTTTTTGGGTTCTAAATTCAACAATTTTGTTGAAAATTCATGTATTTTGTTGCAAATTTGTCTCATTTAGTATAAGATTAATCTTTTGGTCCAAAATGAAACTACTTCGTCAAAAATCCATTTCTTTGAAAATTCAACTATTTCGCTGAAGACTGAACTATTATTCTGAAAATTCGTTGTTTTTTTTAGTTGAAGATTCAATTATTTTCTTAAAAATTCGTCTTTTGTAGTTGACTTCGACTGATTGAAAATTGCTTTTTTTCGTCAAAAATTAATATTTTAAACTGATAATTTAAGGATTCCATTTAATTTGGTTTGTTAAAATGTCATCTTTTTAGTTAAAGATTCAAATATTTTGTTAGAAAATTCGTCTTTTTTAGTTTAGCTCACCTAGTTGGACACCTTTTTCCCCCTGAGAATAAAAATTCTTTAAACTGAAACCTGCTGAAGTTGGAACTGTTGGAAATTCTACTATTTGGTTAAAAACTGATCTACATATCTCAATTGAAAATTAACTTTCTTGTTAAAAATGCATTTTTCCGGTTTAAAAGTCAACTTTTTCCTTAAGCATTTCACTTTTTGGCTGGAATCGTTTTTTTTCTTTGAAAATAAATTTTTCAAACTGAAAAGTTAACTATTTCATTTTTGGTTAAAAATTGATTTTTTCTCGTTAAAAATTCAGGAATTTCGTTTAAAATTCGTTTTTGTTTGTAGAAACTTATTTTTTCGGTTAAAATTTATCCTTTTTTGGTTGAAAATTCAACTGCTTTGTTGCATAATAATCTTTTATGGTTGAGGATGATGATGATGATTTTGGTTGAATGCAATGTTTTTCGTTTAAAATTAAAATATTTTTTGCTGTTCTTGAAATATTATCTACTATATGCTTCGTCAAGAATAATTTAAAAAAAAATAAAATTCACTGCTTGGTTTAAAAGTGGACTACTTAGCCAAAAAAATTCTCCTGATCGCTTATCATGACATAATTAAGTATAAATAACATTAAATTTTTTTCGTAAAGTTACGTGCCCTAACGTACGTTACTTTGCATTACAGTTACTCAAAAATTCTAACGCGTTAACTTTACCGTTACGTTTTAAATAAAGTAACCCGTTACCGTTACTAAAAAATGTAAGGTTCTGGGTAACGCATTACTGTAAATCATGGCTTTTATGATACTTTTCTGTCAGGGCAATTTATCTAAATGTCAGGGAAATTATAAAACTGAAACTTGTGGCCATCCTGATTAAGTAATACTTACTTTCGTGACATGATTCATCGCAGATTCACTTGGGTCGAGACGTTTGGCTGCCTATGGTGGCTTACACATTGGCTGTCTGTTCCATACCGCAAAAAAGGATTCAGACGTTTCCAAAAAATATTCTTGTCGCACTTTGTGGCTACGAAGAATTAAGTGACACCTCAATCACTGGCAAAGGTAGCAACACAATTAAGCAGATCAGGAAACCAAATAAAAAGCTGCACCCAAAAAATGCTTTAGCTATCAAAGGTAACGTTGTTATTCAAGTCGATCACGAGACCTTTGAGCATGCTGAGGATAAAGAACCTTCAAATGATAAACATGCCATTGTCACTTCAAGAGCTTGAATGCAGCGATGAATTTTTCGGTGATAATTTTGAGCAGGCTCAGGCCTCAAATGCTGAACAGCATAAAGAATTACTGTTTGCATAACGAATTCTTTGATAATATAAATGATTAATCATAAAACTGTAGGCGTGGCGTATTATGTTGTTTGATGTTTCGCGTAGTATATATTGTACGTAGACTTCAAAATATTTGTTTTTTATATTTATATTTTTTACATTGTAGTGAAATGCTTCAAGTAATGTAGAAGATCTTTATAATTGATTTTGTCAGCAATTTGCGCTCCCGCGTGCGATATTATTACTAAGAGATCCAGTACAGTGTCTTCTGTACTTTGAAAATATGCTTTAAAAATTGAGTAATTTATTGTAAAAAGCCAAAGCGATCGACGTGTGATGTTACTGATAAGTACTTTTGAAAAGCCGTACAAAGGCTGTAAGTTGATTTAATGAAAATGTACGTACAAAGAATATGCTTTACCGTTAAAAAATATTTAGGGTTATTCATGTGCAAAACCAAAGTTAGAATAATACTTTCAAAATATACGCCGTATCAAGTTAGAAATGAAATCAACGATTCCATACAACTAGTTTTTAGATATGCTTCATCTTTCTTATTTCCGTTTATATTTTATTAAAGAAATAAGTTTTTTCTTTGTGTTGACCTAAGGTCCAGTTCAAACTATATGCGGTTTGAAGACTCGAAGAATATATTGCAAAAAAACGATTTTAAACTTATACCATCTGAAAATGTGACTTACTTCAAATGCTAATGATTGGTGCATTATAAAATGGTGATGGCGATTCTATAACATTAAACTATACGTACATTATTTAAATAATTTTATAATTTCGTTAATGTGATAAAGAGAATTTTGCAAATACTGACTCTTAATTTTTGCTTTGGTGACAAAAATACTTTCGTGAATTTTCTTTTATTAAAAAAAAATGTTTTGTGGTTCTAATTGGTCAATATAATCTGGAAATTAACTTTCTTGGATTAAAAATAATTATTCCGAGTTTATAAAAAAAAGTATACAAAAGCGCAAAGTTTCAAAATACATATTTTAATATTTTTCACTTTACTACACCTATTGTGCTTTGAAATTTGTGTTTATCTTTAATTTACTCGAAACAGAGTTAAGCAAAACAGTTAATTCTGAATTTGAAAAAACCATCTCTTGTCGAATCATTATATCGTAATCAATATGAATTTACTAATTTACATTTTCTTTCAGGTTAATTTTGCGAAAAATGCGTTTCAAATTACAACAGGAATCTTTAAACTACAAAAATGTGCATTTTTTGTGAATTCATAAATTTAGAAGTTTGTCCAGTCACCCTGGCATTATTTTTAATTGAGTCTGCTATATCATAAAATCATTTTTTTCATTTGGTAAAATTTAGGTCTCACTTCTTGATCAATCACAATTACCTCCCAGAGCTAAAAGAATTTTTAGCATCTAATTTTTACTTGTTAAAATTTGGAGAGTAAAAAAATTATATCCAGGCCTAAATGTTGTTGTCAAAAGAAACAAAGTTTAGATGAAGTGTTTGAAAAATTGAAATTTCTAATCGGCACCCTACAATTACCCCACCTATAGGCAAATAAAAATTTTTTGTCAATGAATCTCTTTTACACGTGTGTTGTCAATAAACTTTTTAAAAATCACATATTCTTCTTCATTTTTAGTATTTTTTAAATTGCAGCGTTCGGTAGTCACAATAATTTAAGCAAATTCCGCAATCAAAATGCTTTGTTGGACCGATTCATTTCGATGCCAGCTAATGCCATTTTATGAACTCTCAACATTTCAATGCCTTTTTATGCTCTTTATAATTTGCTTCACTTTAAACCAATTCATTCCCTTCTTACGGATTAAAAGGCATTCACTCGATGATTTCAAAAACGGAATAAAAGCGCATTGAAACGTTTCAATGCTATTTAATGCTCTCCTTTTTACAGGGATGCAACTTCCCCTTGCTGCATACGCAGAGCGACCTTGCTAAGACAGGGCTGGCCAGTGACATTTTACATACAAAACTCAGTTTAGAGGTTTGTTCTGGAATTTTGCGATTTCCTAAAATATTCCCGACAGTATCGAAATTACCCAGAAACCGGGAGATTTCCCGATAAAAGGCAACACTTAGAGATGGGACCTTACCCGTATGATGGGTAAATTTACCATTTTTACCGGTAATACCAGTAATGACGGGTCAAGCTGGTAAATTTGGTAAAACTTATATTTTTAACAAATGATCAATTCTTGAACAATAATTCACGATGTCAATAAAGTTTTATGTCCATAAAAGTATAATTATAGAAAAAACTGCCATCAAAATTAAAAATTTCACCAATCAAGCGAAAATACGGCATTACAACCTCAAAACTTAGGCAGATCGGGCGGTGATTTTTAAATTGTACTTTCTAAGCTTCAGTAAGTAATAAAAAATTCAAGGTTTGAAATTACATTTAAATCCAATACATGCTTCCGGGTCTAATCGAAACGTGCCAAGTTTTTTTTAGAATTGAAGAGGTGTGTCTACGAAATAAAAACATAATAATAACTTTCATTTTATACTACCCTTATCCCCCCCCCCCCCCGCCGCCCCGAAAGGGCGCCAAATATGAGCCAAAAATAAAAAAAAAACTATTGGACAATTTGAATTTCTCCCTTGACTTCATAAGTAATTTGTAATTTTTTAAATGAATGTAACTTATTCAAACATTGATTTTTTCACGAAAAATTTTATTTTTTAAATAAAATGTTATAGATAGAAGTTGTTTGGATATTCACATTTTTAAAAAACATTATGTGATTATTTAAACAATAAATTATTCTTTAATTTTAAAAATATCAAAAAATTGAACCAGATATGTCCACTTTATTCTCAAGTTGTTATTCTATGCTACTTTTTGTCGAATAATTACATAAGTTTGTTACATTTCTTCTAATGTTTAACTAATTTTAATTTGTTTAAAAAATGTGTATTTGCTTAAGCAGTTTTCTTTTGAAAGCTTTTGAAAAATATTATAAAATAGAAAACATACAATTATTTTTTGACTGTATAGTGTATAGAAAGAATATATTAAACTTTATTTTATTTTTTAAACAAACTGGATTTGTTTGAGCAATTATTTTTTCCCAAGAATATTTTAAAAATCTTATTTAATGAATTAAACGTAATTGTTTTTTGTTTTTTTTCTTTATATTTCCTTTAAATTGAGTACGGATGTATAAAAAAAATCATTGTTTAAATAATTAAATAACATTTTGAACCGAATTTTCTTCCTCGAAATAATTCCATATTATGTTTAGTTCAAAAAATAAAATTTTACAACTATTTAAAAAAAAGTAATTGTTTAAACAATTCAAAATCGGTTAATATATATTTTTTACTTACTCTACATAGTTAGAAAAATAACTGTATGTATTTAATTTAAATATTATTTTTTAAATTTATTGAAAAAAGACTGCTTGAGCAAATAAACACTGCTTAAACAAAAAAAAATTGGTAAACATTAGCCGAAATGTCTAAGAATTATGTAATTATTATTACATGTCTTTAAAAATTCTAATACTCCAGCAAGCAATTACGTACTATTATATTTCATTCCGCAAATACGATTATTTAAAAAAATCGTAAATAAGTAATTGTTTAAATAATTTAAATTTATTTAAGCAATTAAGAATGGTTTAAAAAGCCATGGAAAATATTCAAATTGCCTATTTCGAAAATCCAAAATTTCCCCATGGTAATTGAATGGGATTTTAAAGTGCCCGATAACACGTGTTACAACTTTTGAATTTCTAAAAAAAAGGGATTTTCTGTCTCTGAAAATGTAGACTTTGTGGGAAGTCACTTGCCCTCTAGAGTGAAAAAAATTTGTTAATGCATTTTTGGATCAACCTAATATATATGAATTCATTTTTAAAATAGTCAATTATAATTTATTATTTTATATTATATTACAATTAAGATACATTATTCGAACTGTAAAATGCGGCTTTGAATATTTCTAAAATTGTGTACGTGTTACGTTCAACATATTTATGAATTAAAATATGTTATTGTAAAGTTCAAATCATATCTGTTCCTCCCGCCTCATTACAAAGTAACAATTATTATAAAATATCTATTTATTATAAAGAGAATAGCCATATAATTAAATTCAAATTAGTGCTTTCTAAAAGTTAAATTATTTCAATCCTTTCCATTCCTTCTTTTACAGTCTTCAATGATTTGATTGCTTAATACCCTTTTGTTAAATATTGTGAAGTCGATTAAAAGGAATAGGTTTTGATATTTTTCTTTTATTATACTTTCATTACAAAACTTTTGTTCTCAACATTTTTCATTTACACGTTAAACTCTTCATAACTTAGCCCTTTCATCCCGCCGCGTAAGGCTTAAAATTGGTTGGTTATGTTACACATTGAACATGTATTTCATTATTATCTGCAGTCTCTTTTTTCCCATCTTACAATAATTCATGTATTTAAACGCACGCTGCTTGCAAAAAAGATTAAAAAATGTATATAATTACTTTCATTTAGTTATTTCTTCTTATTTTGAGTTTTAACGCACTTACCATTTACAACACATGTCCGGTAAATGACGGATAAATTTCGGTCATGTTACGTCAATGTAACGCTTCTACTAATTTTAGCGCGAAAATTTAAATACCTTAAATTGTTAATATCTTTTATTTGAAGGAAATAGAATTTAAATTTAATTTCAAAATAAATCAAAAGAACGTGAGTTGTTTTTCCACTATAGATTGAAGAATACTTTTGCCAAATTTATAT